>CAJUYI010000132.1:113220-128072 GCA_910591695.1 Galerucella pusilla
CTACGAATAACCCAAAGATCTTTCAAGGAATAATACTATAAGAGCTGCTGGGAGATTACTGCTAGGAGAGGAAAGCGAAAGCCTTCTGATAATAAAAAACCTTCATGGAAAGTCTTGCTATAAGAACTGCTCCTGCCTTTGTTCAGGAGCAGTTTCATTTTAATTTTGTTGATTATAGCGAACCAAAAATAATTATTTACTCACCTAAATAAAGTAGTTTGTAGCGACGATATGCTGGAAGTGTAAGGCGTATTTCCATACGTCGGAAGTACTTCTCTTAAAATATATTCTTCTATAAATTGCAACGATCTTCCGGAAGCGGCATAATCACAGAATACAACTGTAATAAAAACGAAAATTAAAATACTGAATTACACAATCTGTTTAGCAAGTCTTGAGCAGACAGGAAAAACAGTTATTTAAAACAGATGAGTTCATCTTCAGGATTTACTTAGTTGGTGGCAAAGACAATTGTAGCTGAGTGGACAATTTTAAAATGATCATTTGGGAACTTCAGAAGACTCACAATTAAAATTAAGTAGAAAAAGAGTTAGATATTTCTGAAACTGAAAATATAGAAGACAGCAAGGAATTAAGTATTTTCTTTGAATTAAACCGATTGATATGGTTGATAAAATTCAGATTTTATCGAATATTAGATAAGTACATTGCGTGTAGATAATTTCACGGTACAAAACGAGGATTTTTGAGTATATTTCAGGAATTATACAAGGAGAACCATTGTTGACTTGGTTTTGACACACCACATGATTTCATAGTTTAAAAACTGTAAATATTTGTTATAATTTTTTTCAATAAATGAAAGATAAACACTTTCCTTTTTTTATGCATAGCCGGATAAATATTATTATAAATGTTATTGCAACAATATAATACTAACCCAGTGAGTTAGTCATTAGATTCTGTTTGGTAAACATTCGATAAGAATTTTGTCGGTATACGATTTTATCCATTCGATTCACACTATTCAGTGATAGTGCTTAATAAATATATAAGTCATGAATTTTATCACACTTTATATTGAGTATGTCAATAATTACTTTTTCGTTTGAATCATATTATCTGTTAAAATATCAACAAATTTGAATTCACTATTCCACAATAGAAAGTACAAGTCCGGTTATTTTCTGTACTTAGTAAGTGTAAATGTTGCTAGTACCACGGCTAGTACCATCTTATCACCAGAGGATTTTGTAAAAAGCGCCTTTTGTCTATGTCCTTACAGTACAAAATGTCAATATTTATGAAAATAAATTGATCATTTGAGAATGTCAAAAGAAGTAACCAAAAACGGGATAGACACTTGGCAATTATTTAAAATTTTATCGACAATTTGCTGGTTGATGGTGTCTGTAAATAATGTAACAACTTGCCTTTCTAGACAAATGGCCATAAAATAACAGGATTGGTCTACTCTACTGCCTTTCTTTTCATCCGACTTCCTTACTACTTCTCGTCAACCGTTATATCATTAAGTTTCATTTAATCCTTTACCAATATTACATTTATTTAAAATTTAAACAAAATATTTTTACGTTTCATATCTTTTTTTATATTTTTATATCTCTTTATTCTCTGTATAATATCTTACCATCAGAAATGAAACCTTTGAGTTTGAATAGATTTAAGAGGAGTTTAAAAACGTGTTTACTTAGGTTTTGTTCTTACATTGAGAACTGTCAGATTATATACAGGGTGGGGCAATCTTCTGACATCGGAGGATTACATCGTTGTGGTGAGAGATAGAACTTTATAATTTTGTGTGAGCTAATACAGTTATTGAGGGCACATTTTGAAAATACTTTCGATTCTACAGGGTGTTTCAAAACCACGTAGCAGCACAAACTTACATTTTTTTAATGGAACGTACTATATTTTGTTTAAGAATCGAAAACATCTCACCGAGAGCGTTACAAAAATATAGCACTCTAATATATTATAAGGGTGTTTTACAGAGATATGGCCAATTATTAGCAAAAAAGACCTCCCCTTTAACACTCTGCAAAACAGTAAATTAAAATAAATCAACAGGTATTCAAATGTCATACACACATCATTGGCTGTCCTCAGTATTAATTACTTTTTTCATCTGTGGCTTCTTTATTACAGGGTGATTAAACGCAAATCAAGCAATATCTCAAAATTTTTAAATGAATCACCCTATAAGTCTTTTTACAATTTGTTAGTACAATTAATAAACTTTCAAACGATGTCAGTACACTTAGGGCATAAGTTAATGGAAAATCGTAGATATTTTATGATAATGGTCAAAAACAAGTATTTTACGTACACAAATAAAATGGTATTAAATTTTTACATGCATCCTCTTGTAAATTTTAACATTTCCAAGCATACATTTTAATCGCAATTTTGGTTGCATCTACAATATCTAATCAATGAAATGAAATATTTACTAAAAATTTCATATTTATTCATGTTTCACTTTCAAGAATTGTTATTATAGGCTTGTTTGAGAATGGGCGAAACATAATCAAGCCATATTTTTGATTATATCAAGTGGGCTACTATCAAAATAGTATCTACTAATAAATGTCAAAGAAATATTGCTGTATTCTTCGTTTGTGTTTAGGAAGTTTATTCAAACACAATACCTAGTTAACTTGTAGTTCCAACAAGATGGAGCATATGTATATCACGTTCGTTGTGTACGTCGGCGGTTACACATACATTTTACCGACAGGTGGATAGGACGTGGTGGACCAATTTCGTGGCCTTCTCGATCTCCAGATCTCACACCGATGGATTTCTTTTTATGGGGATACCTCAAGCAACTTGTGTATCAAACGGAACCTACTACCAGAGAAGACGTGAAAGAAAGGATTCGTAACGCATTTCCCACAATAACTCCAGCTATGTTGGAAAGAGTAAGATCCTCGTTTTTGAAAAGAATTGTATGGAAGTAAATGGTCGCCATTTTGAACACTTAGCATAAACTACTATACTTTTTATAGAATGTCAATGTTCATTTATGTAAATGTGAGTGTTCTTATAATGTTGGTTTTCATAATTGTTAGTTTTTCAAAAATAGAAAAAGTTGGGAAATAAAATGAAAGCTTGCATTTTACATAACTAAGATATACTGTTTGTGATGACTAAAGTAATTATTAAAGACTACAAACTGCTTTTATATTTATTAGTACTACAATAACATTAGCCTACTTACAGTAAACAAAAATATTTCTTCCAACATAATTCCTTCTTTCTTTCCTCTAATGGTAAGAGTAGAAGTCAAAGATATTTTAGATGCATCCAAAATTACGATTAGAATTTATGCCCTAGAAATGTTAAAATTCACAAGATATTGCATGTTAAAATTTTATACCATTTAATTTGTGTACGTAAAATACTTGTTTTTGACCATTATCATAAAATATCTACGACTTTCCATTAACTTATGCCCTAAGTGTACTACATCGTTTGAAAGTTTATTAATTGTACTAACAAATTGTAAAAAGACTTATAGGGTGATTCATTTAAAAATTTTCAGATATTGCTAGATTTGCGTTTTGTTTCACCCTGTAATAAAGAAGCCACAGATAAAAAAAGTAATTAATACTGAGTACAACCAATGATGTGTGTATGACATTTGAATACAAAGACCTGTTGATTTATTTTAATTTACTGTTTTGCAGAGTGTTAAAGAGGAGGTCTTTTTTGCTAATAATTGGCCATATCTTTGTAAAACACCCTTATAATATATTATTGTGCTATATTTTTGTAACGCTCTCGGTGAGGTCTTTTCGATTCTAGAACAAAATATAGTACGTTCCATTAAAAAAATGTAAGTTTGTGCTGCTACGTGGTTTTGGAACACCCTGTAGAATCGAAAGTATTTTTAAAATGTGCCCTCAATAACTGTATTAGCTCACACAAAATTATAAAGTTCTATCTCTCACCACAACGATGTAATCCTCCGATGTCAGAAGATTGCCCCACCCTGTAGAATTTTTAAAATGTTTTCATGCTCATTGGACATTCCTTCATTTTTTAAATATATGTTTTAATTGCTTGTATTTTTACCTCAATTAATATTATTATGTGTTATTAGTTTTCATTAATATGTCAAATGTTATACATTTTACATTTTGTATCTCTGACTTGCTATAAACATTGTAAAAACATGTAATGTAGTCAAATAAATATATCTATCTATCGGAAGGCATTGCAAATAACCGTTTTTTAAGATATTTTTTGTTTTGGTTCAAAAACCTGAGTAACGGTGAATACGCTAGAAGAACCACCACAAAAAAAATAATCGTCCAATACACTGGAGTTTTTTCAAGCAAATTTCGTAGCGTACAATTTAAAATTATAATCATATACTTAATATATAGTTGTGAGCACATTTTATTATCTATTCTATGCGATCTTTTCGGCCCACACCTTTAAGTAGAATATTAAATCAGATCGGTTTAAAAACGTAGACGTCAACAACACTCCATATCAATAAGAAGACAACCTTTTTTGGTGCGCAAAGATTTTCTTAGAAAAAAAGAATAATAAAAAAGACAAAAAATTTCTCAATGATGTTTTTGTAAGAATCCAAATCAGTCGTATCGAAAATAAACTGAGACAGGTTTCATAAAAAAAAGTGACAAACGAAACATTGTAAGAGCTCTAGAACAATAATTAAAACCAGTTTTTTTTTTCAGCAAAGATGATTCACTACAACATCTTATTTTATAACATTTCTATATTATTATTTGTATACGATTTATTTTTAAGAGCATTGACCTAATAGTTAGCAGGTTCTATCGAAGTTGGCTATTTTTGTGCAGCTATAACAATTAAAAACTATTTTGAAACATATGCAACTTTAAGCTAACAATAATCAAATTTTGTATGCCAGTTTTCAATATCTCGATTGATATACAAGGGGAGCTCCGTTCATTCTAAAACAGAAAATGTCCAGGGGGATTGAGGATATTTTTGAAAACACTACGTTGAACACAAATCGTTTTAAAAACACAAAAACTTCAGCTCACAACTTTCTGATCGTCTGGGAACTATGACTACTCTTACAGACGATATTATGTATAAGTGAGAAAATTGATCTTGAATTGAATTTCACCCTCCCCAAAATGTCGCTTTAACTTAATAATATAAAATGTAGAGAGGGTTGTTTTTTTATAACAATAAAGAGACGCCAATATCTCATATTACCATCTTCAAAGTATTGTGAAACCGATTATCTCTAGACATGTCAACCGAACAGGGTGACACACCTTTTAGCTTTATTCTTTTTAAAACGAAACATTGACACTTAAAGTTGAATGATTTTCATAACATTTCTGTTCTGTTCCTTCAAGTAAAGTGTGATTTTACGTTTATCATGAGAAGTTGGTATCAGTGACTATGACAGGCTCGAGATTTTTTTAATTGAAGTAGGGTTATGTTTATGTTCGTATTATATATTTATATTAGTGTTTATGCTTTCTTCAGATTTTCAACTTGAAATAATGAAGTAAATAGAAAAAGAGTTAGGGGTACAAATTTTACAACAGAAGAAGAATTGAATTTGGTGAGAATAGCTGAAAAATATAAATCAATTATTGAGTGCAAAACCTTTAAAGGTTCATTCATTTCGATAGCCATATTATGGAGAACCGCTGTTGCTGCAATTATTGTCATTGCTGCATCCAGGTTAACCCTTATACCTTGGGATAGTATAGGAAAGTGTCTTTTCCAGACACCATACTGTCTTTCTACTGTATTCCTAGTTCTTATTAATGACTCATTGTATAGTCTTTCAGCCTCTGTATTTGTTTCCTGCAGAGGAGTCAAGAGATATGGTTGAACTCCATATCCAGATTCTCCAATTAAATGGAACCTTCTAAATTGGCCTCCTTCAAAATTATTTTTCAATCGACTATTATTAAGAATAGTCTGATCATGCTCCCTGGCCATCTCGCCACTATAACAGGTCTGTTTAACCTGAATCTTTGGTAAAATTCTTCATCTGACCAATTATCAAAATCTGTTATTCTCTGTTTATATATTTTTCGTTTCCTAATACTGAATAATTCCTCATTACTGTCGCTCTCGTTGATGCTACCCGCAAAGGCTGATGACTCGGTAGCTATTTCCATATCAAGAGAATTTGTCCGCAATACTGACACAACGAACTGATAACTGTCTTAAATTTTGAGGTTAAAGTCGCCTAAAGTCGCGATTGTGTCCACTTTAACTTGAAGTCGACATAAAGTTATAAAGACTGTTATGAGATCGAATTTTATTTAAAGTTTGCTTTAAAACTTAAAGTAGTGTTAAAGTTTGTTATGAAAACGGCCGTTAGTAGTATAATGGTTGTATTATTTTCTCTCCAAACTGATTCCGTTACTTAAGACGCGGTATGAGTAGGAGGAAGGCAGATTGGTGCTGTCTCGTTCACACTATACCCGATCCGGGGTTTAGACGCCTCTTCCCAGAGGTAAAACTTCCGTCTAAAAAACCTGATTCATTTTTTTTCTCGGATCCGACGGCTCCTCTAAGTTTTATTTCGACCCGGTTGGATTCTTCTTGTATTTGTATTGTATTTATTTATTTGGGGTGACGTTCACTGAACAGGTTGACATGTCGTTGCGTTTTAGCTTTAATCTTTTTAAAACGAAACATTGACACTTCTTCAGTTTTGAGCCCAAATAATATTCCCAAATTTCCCAACTAAATGTTACAATCAATTCTCATACAATCTACTTCAATTTCAGAAGCTTCTTGTGTTCTGTATAGGCCACCAGTTCGATTGGAAGTATTTTGAGTACTTAGTTATATAATAGTTGTATTATTTCGTCTCCAAAGTGATTTCTTCACTTGGGGCGCAACTTGGGTAGGAGGGAATCAGATTTGTGCCGTCTCGTTCACACTATATCCGATCCGGGGTTAAGACGGCTCTTCCGTCTAAAAACCCTGATTCAATTTTTTTTCTCGAATCCGACGGTTCCTCTAAGTTTTCTTTCGACCCGGGTGGATTCTTCTTCTATTTGTATTGTATTTTTTTATTTGGGGTGACGTTCATTGAGACCCAAAAGATCCATTGTACCCCCTTACTTCTACTCAGTTTCTGAGGAAAGTCTCAGAGACTAGTAGTTCCTTTAGTCCCATTTCCCGGAGGAATTTTAGATGTCTGCAGGCTTTAACTTAAGTAAATGTTCCTCTTCGATCCAGTAATCTCCCAGGTGCTGTGCTCTAGGATTCTGAAGTGCTGTGCAGTTGGAAAGTATGTGGATGGAGGTTTCTTCTTCCATGCCACAAAATCTGCATTCTTCTTCCTCCACTATTTTGAGCTTTTCAGGTGCCCATTCAAGCGACAATGTCCCGTTAGGATCCCCGTTAAAACTCTTAGCGCAGTTTTACTTTGACTCATGCAATAATTTGATCTCGACAGGTTGTAATCACCCAGAAGAGTCTTTAATTGTATAAGCCCTACTAGATCTTTCCAATGGTCAGATCTTCTCTTTTTCTCGGCTTTACCTATTTCTTCCAATATTACATTGGAGCTGATTCCGCAAAAGGGTTCAGGCCCCAAGAAAGGTATTTCAGTCTCCCTCTTTGCTAGTTCATCAGCTATTTCATTTCCTCCTATTCCAGTGTCCTGGAATCCATAGTAAGGTGACTATATTGTTCTCGCCTAGCTCATAGAGTTTGTCTAGGCATGCCCACACCATTTTGGAACTGATTACACAAGAGCTCAGTGCTTTAATGGCTGCTTAACTATCCGACATTATGATAATCCTTTGTCTTCTGTATCCTTTATCAATATTGAACTGGGCGCACTTTCTTATGGCGTGGATTTCCGCTTGAAAGATACTTGGGGTTTTTCCCAGGCTTTCAGGCTTACTTCTACTCAGTTTCTGAGGAGAGTCTCAGAAACTGGTAGCTCCTTTAGTCCTATTTCCCGGAGGAATTTCAGGATATCTGCGTGGATTCTTCTTACACAATTCAATTTTTTTTTTATATTCTGAACAATTTATACATGACCTAACATTTTCTATAATTGAAAGCATTAGATAGAATACCAGAAATTGCTGGTCACGACTTTGTATGTGAAATAACAACCACAAATACTAATGTAAGATTCGTATCTAATAGGAAATGTATTTTTAATTTATCGTTTAGTGGAACACTAGTTCGTGCTGTAAAATGCAGTAAATAAATATACATGTGAGAACGATATACAATGCTCGGTGTTTTATAATACACTAGCTCTCAAGGCTTTGTCTTCTTCAACTGTGTTTGTGGTAATAGATAGATGATAGGGGCAGAATAGGGGTAGGTTTTTTGTTTATTATTCTTCAATATTTTTTAGTCCAGTAATTTAAGGTATTTTAAACCCCAATCTGCGGAAAAATTCCTAGTGAGCTGGATTTTTGTATACACCTTCATTACAGTGTCGTAATGGAGATGTGAAGTGCCAGTGTGATATAGTGCCAGGTAAAAAAGTTATGAAGGTCTGAAGGTCACGAAAATCAGTTTTTCGCAAATATCTCGCGACCTATTGGTCGGAGGTCAATAGCAGCCATTATAAAAATTGTTCCTGATAAAATTATCTACAAAAAATGTTTTCTGCATTTTTTTGTAAAATCAACCGCTTTTGGAGTAGATCGCTGCGAAAGCGACTATAATGCACTCACATACGCTATTGTATACTGTACACCAAGGTGTTGCGAGACCTGCCCCTTCAAGGTCGATTCAAACACATCAGTCCCGTCACGTAACAGTTCCGGCGCCGAACCGAACAGTCCGTCATAAAAAATATTCTTTAATAGAAATATCCGGCGGCGCTCACATTTATCCGTTGCCGAACAGTTTCCAAGCAGTCAGGGTTCGACCCGCTTCTGTGACGGAACGGTACCGGTTCGGCGTCGGAACTGTGGCATGACTGATGTGTTTGAATCGACCTTTATGCCTGCTACTGCCAGTCGGACTGTGTTTAGTTCGGTTAAAAATTATTTATTGAGCGTTAAACACTTTATTTTAGTTATTTTCTATTTTACTTAAACAGTTTTTATCATAAATATTTAGTGTTTAAGCTTTGCTATTAAGGAGAAAAATATTAATATGACTTTTTGCTCATTTCAACAATTAATTAATTAATTTAAAAAATCTATACAACATAAATATAAAACACGAACAACCAATAAACACCGTTCTAAAATAACAGCGCTCGACGGGCGACGTCCCGTATAATATGCCAAATTAAATGTAAGTAAGGACGTAGCGACGTACTGTACCATCCAAGTCACCAGACAGTCACCAGCGGCATCGGTGCTTTACGCGATAAATTCGAACGAGTGAAACATCTTATATTTTTATTCTGTAATCTTTGATTTTACCTCATAGGTAGATTTCACAGCGCTCTACTTCGAAAACGGAAATTATATAGAAAAATGACATTTTTTGTAGATAATTTTACCAGGAACAATTTTTATGATGGCTGCTATTGACCTCGGAGCGAAAAGCTGATTTTCGTGACCTTTTGACGTTCATAACTTTTTTATCCGGCACGATGTCGATGTTTCACATTTTCATTACAACACCGCAATGAAGCTCACTAGGATTTTTTCCGCAGATAAAACCAAAAATGGCTGGACTATTTCTCTGTTTTAAATTTTGGTAGAATCTAGTGTTGTTCGAGATGATCATACCTTATTCAACTGTTATCACAAACACTGCAATACGAATCGTATTTAAAACAGCTGCAGTACAATAATTAAAACACATTTATCACCATTTTTTACGTATTGCGAAAATATAAACCTGCATAAATAATTGATGATGAATATTTCATTAAAAAAAATGTACGTGCTCGAATACGCTGATTTTAACAAACGGAAAACTTCGCTGGCACTTCGTCGATATGAGTTTTAATAAACATTTTGGTGAGATATAAATTTAAAGGATTAGAATTTAAAAGAAAATGAAGTAGATACTTTGTCACGTGTCCACATTTTAATAACACAACATTACACGATCCATGTGTGAATTTGCAAACAAACAAAAATCCGCTCATGATTCACTAGCGTTGGATTTAACCTACTTTTGCTAACATTTTATTGGACAGAGATCAATTTGTTTCATTGCGTTGCGTTCGTAGCCAGAATACTATTTTTTTAAGAGATGTATTAATAGAATTTTATACTTAGTTGAATTAAAGAAAATTTGTTTGTTTGTTTGTATTTTGAGTAATAAGTAAAATATTTTCTTTTTGTGTTTGCAATATTTCCTATTCCGCTTTCCCATTTTCTTTTATTGATTCTTAACCTTTTTTCTTTGCTTCAGTTTACTCTTCTCTTTTTTTTCCCTTTCCAATGTTAGATTGCGTCATTTTCACTATCCCTTGGGTAATCACTATCATCTCATTTTCTAAACCCTCGGACGTACACTTATTCCTTTTTGTCTTTTTCTCGTTTCTCTTATGGTTACCTCCTTTCCTTCTTTGTTTCTTTCTCCTACTCCTCTCTTAGCTCTCACTGTGTAACGTCGAAATTGGTTTTAAACCAAAAAAGACTCTCCTCAATGAAAGAACTCAATACAGTATTGCTGGTCTGGATCCCTGCAAGGGAGAGAGCTGCACGTGTTTCTATCGGACCAGAACCTACAATTGACATCTCAGTAAGTTTTGCCAAGCAAACCCTAAATATCTGGACAGCAAGAAGAGCTTTAGACGTTTATTTAAAGGTTAAGATTGTGCCGATTACGATTTAAACCTCACTAAAAATATCTAAATATGCAAAATTATATTATCAACATCAACAACATTATAATTGAAAACTGTTCTTCTAACAACACAGGAAATTCAATGGCATTGGCACATGACAAGTGGTTTTGAGGATCCTAAAAAATCGTGTTCGTTTTACTCAAAAGTCGTGACGACTGAGGCGTCACGCACAAATACTTGAAGCCCAAATAAACGAAAGCAACACTAGTTGTATCTTTATTAGGCAATCCAGTGACCTGTCAAATAAAATTCAATATGGCGACACAGGGCAAACAAATGTGATTTAATTCATTGTAGACCGTGGATTTTGGTATACATAAGTGTTTATTTTGGAGAAAGGTGCTTTTATTTTGCTTTGGTGTCTCTATACTAATAATATACAATAAAAAGTTCAGTTTTATAAAACTTTTAAGCTGGGTATATCAATTTAGGACCAACTTTGGGTGTTTACCTATATAAGAACATTTTTTGTTAGTGGTTTTTAGACTATCAAGAATTATTATTTAATATTTACGGGTATGTACACACTGACTAAAACATATACAACATTATAATGGAAGTAAAACTTTTATGAAATTGCTGGCATTAAAATTACACTTGCTTGAATTGGAAGATATCACCTGCAGTATTTAACTTTTATGCTTACGGATTTCAGGAGTGAAACACCTACTTCAAAATGCCAACAACTTGTGCATTGTAGTCGGTTGTGGGAGCCGTTTAAACCGAGACCAAGTAAGCTTTTTTAAGGTCCCAGCTGTTTTAAAGAACACATTTTTGGTGCACAAGAATGAATTAAGTAAGAAGCGTAGAGAAATGTGGTTAGCAGCAATCAATATAGAGATGATTTAACAGAATCAAATATCCAATATCAGGCTGTATGTGGCAGGCATTTTGTTCAGTTTTGTTCAATAACAATATTTATAAAAACTAAGAAAGGTGATATATTCTAAATAAAAAATACTAAACACTAATAAAATATACTAAATTGAAGCAAAATATACTAATAAATTCGACTAAAAAGTCTTTAGCACTGTTTATGACTGAATAGACAATACAAAACTAACCTATCTGTCTAAATTGTTTGCCCTGTACGACCATATTAGGTCACGTGATCTGGATTGCTTAATTCTTCTGACTGCTTTCTGTATTGACATTTGACATAACCTTAAACTAAACTCCTCTTGACAGTAGCCTTACAGTAGAACTTACTACAAACCTAACCTAACCTAACCTGCTCCTCCTCCAGTTTTCTTGTCTCCTTTTCTTATTTTCCATCTTATTATTTTTCCACTTTTCCTCTTATTTCTCAATGTTTCCCATTTTCAGAAATACTTGAAAATTAAGTAAAATCAAATATTTTGTATGTTTATTTTCAAAATATTACAAATGAGGGAGCGAATACATCTGGAATATACTCAAATGAAGATCCTTCAGGTTTTTACTTTTTTATTATTCTCAGTCTAATCAACTAATTATAATAATATTTCACAATATTTATGTAATTGTATATATGTTGCCATTCGTTGCTAAAAGAAAGTTCTTAGACGCAATAAATTTTAATATTATACAACGTTCTACACTGTGGGCCGAAATAAAATTGTACATTTTTTAATTGAAAATATTTTTTTTGTTTTTCAGGCGATTTATTTTCTTTTTGTAGGGCTAATAACCTAACATGTCCTCAACATTACTGTAAATTTGGAAGCAAAAATAATGAACAGGGTCGGACTTATAAAAAAAATTATATAACAGTGCATTTGAGCTATTTGCAAATGAAAACTGTCTTAGCTAAAATTGTACTAATATGCTTTTTCGGTAGATAAACTATCCAGAACACTTCAGTGAAAAGGAAATTTTCCGAAATTACCGGATTCGCGAAATACCATTTTTTTATTAAATAGCATTTTAACAAAAAAAATATTTTCAATTAAAAAATGTACTCCTTTATTTCGGCCCACAGTGTATACACAATCATAGTTATTTTTTATAATCACGTTACACTCTGACAGCATCTGCAACGTCAAAAATAATTGAAATTAATTTTAAGAAATTTGGGGGACTGGTGGATAAAGTGACACTTTATATGCTTGATAAGTGTGGATAAAATTCCAATTTTGATTGTGGATAAAAATAATTAAAATCAATTATCAAAATTTTCTAGAAATATTTACTTATCAATGTGAAATGTTTATATATAACAGATATTATATCAAATAATATGCTAAATCACTAAATTTAAAATACAGTAAATATTTATTCACTGATTTGCATTTCGACAATATTTAAAATAATAAAAAATATATAATCGTACGTTCGATCGCGTAGTCACTTCCTAATTCTTTAAATTATGGGAAATTCTAAAAACAAAGCAATTCAAACCTAGGCCAAGGGTAATCGTGCTAGTTTTTGTTAATTTAAAAGCCAAATTATTAATATCGAATAAACAGCTTACGTCATTTACGTTAACGCTTATTGAAGTTTATCAACTTTTAACATTTGTTAAAGTAAACAGGTTCATTTTATTGCTTAGTATGTTTCCATTATTGTTATTAAATATCCGTAGCTATATACGCAGTTGTAATAATGTCGTATGGGTCTTTCAATAAAGTTTATTTAAAAATTTTTAATCCAGAAAATTTGAAAATTTCACCGTTTTCTCTGAATATTGATATTCTTAGACTCGACCCAATCTAGTAATTTTGTTTTAGGCCAACTAGAACATGAAATTTTCTTTTTCCATCGTCACTTTTGATACTGGCGTTGGCTGTTCAGTTACCACAGCAAACAATCTCATCAGCACCTCCCTAATCCCTCTTTTGTGCAGTGTGCATACTGGAGAATTGTACAGTATTCTACAAGCTTTTAAGCACATCAACCATCCCAATAAAAAAGTTGTCATTTGTACAGACTCTCTAGTGTCTATCCTATATATCCAAGAATTATTTACTGAACATCCCATTGTCCAAGAAATCCATCACTCTTATCACCATATTTAGTCACTAAACACCACAGTCACCATTATATGGATACCCTCACACATTGGTATACCTGGAAATGAACTGGCCGATCAGCATGCCAAAACAGCGTTAACTACTGCTTCAATTACTACTCATATCCAAATTTGCAAGGATGTTAATGCAGAAGCAAAAAGATATTTGTGGCAAACTCACTGGAGCTCCACCAAAACTTCCCTACTATCTAACCAGCCTATTCTCAACAGACCTCTGTATATTGACCCCATTGGTCTCACTAGACAAGAAGTATCAATTCTACGAAGACTTCGAATAGGTCACACCAAACTCACACACAGCTACTTAATGACCTCAAGCAGCAGACCTTCCTGTCAAATCTGCCAGTCCCCACTTACTGTTGAACACATCCTGGTTGATTGTCGCCAATATAGCACAAGCAGGCGACAACATAATCTCAAATCCCAGCTGCAAGACATCCTAGGGGACCCAAACCAAATCGTTCTTAAGTTCTTAAAAGATATTTTTCTCTATCATAAACTTTAAATTATGTTTTTTATGTATTTTAACTATCTGTAATTACTACTCTTTTTCTGTAATCGCCATGTGCAAGTAGCCATAGTTGCCGAGCACGTAAATTGAATAAAAAAAATTGTCACTTTTATGTCAAACTGTTCCATTTATTTCATCTTTCTAGCCTGTACTTATTATTATTATCTATTTTATTGGATCCAGCCACAGAACTATTGTAGAAAACATAATTAAAATAAAAACAGCATAATATATTCGTATTTTACAGATAAAATGTAAATTCGCCTACACGATTATTTGCGTTGATCTGTCCTTCATTTATTTTTTTTTTCAGTAAATATTGTCAGCTCAAGTTAATACGTTGACCGGCGACCTACTCGAATACGTGAGTCACGTAAAAAAATTATTGTTCTAGTTCATAAATATTGAAAAACGTCGTAATTGTTTCAAATGATTGTAAGCAAAATATATACATTCTTACGTATTATAAATTAGCAAATAATGGGCGATTTTTAACTAAGTAAGTCATCGCATAATAAGTATTATAGATAACTTTCTGTGGACATCTGACATTAGTCTCTTCATTTGTAGCT
>CAJUYI010000132.1:128472-150463 GCA_910591695.1 Galerucella pusilla
AGATAACTTTCTGTGGACATCTGACATTAGTCTCTTCATTTGTAGCTTACCATCTTCTATTGTACACCATCTGATATAAAAGTTCCCAAAAATCCTGAGAAGCTATTACATCTGCTATTTCCTCCTATTCCATATATTTTGACTCTATGTGAGCTACAAATTGGCGCCCAACGTGGGGCAAGAGTTTCTCTTGGCATTTCCATTTCCATTACTCAGTTAATGGCTCCAACAGTAAACTACGACCTGCCTTACACCGTCCTAATTCCAAATAGGTATGAATGGGTAACGATAAACTATTAAGAGCAGACAGCTGTTGGTACACAGACGGCTCAAAAACACCCTCAGGCTCTGGTTCAGGTTTATACGGGCGCAGACCTAGGACAGAAATTTCGACCTCTCTAGGATCCTATGCAACCGTATTTCAGGCGGAAATTTACGCCATTGTTTCATGTGTGGAGTGAGTGGAGCAAGCCAATCTCATACAAAGAACAATAAAAAATTTCTCGGACAGCCAAGCGGCTTTAAAACCTGCCTGCAAAAAGAAATATATTCCGTCATCCATAACACCGATTCAGTCCTTTACAAAAGATATATTATTATATCACTGTCTGTCGGTCACTTTCAATACAATTATTTGAAGAATGCATTCCTGAGCCTTTCATTATCGCCTATTTCAAACCAATTAAATTTAACGCCAAAGCTTCTGCAACAAACACGATATCTTCCTTTTACGATAAATTTTTGTGTTTCTCTCCCCTGTGGCTTGTACAATTAGCCCATCTATTTTTACTTCTATTCTTACGTCCAAACTCCAACTCTTATATCAAAAATTTTAACAGTGAACTCGGTAGAAATTATGTATTGTGTAATTTCTCCTCAGGAATTTACGCTAGAATAAACTGTGGTTGTAAATTAAATATAATATGTAACCGTCAGTCTAGTGAATAATAATGTTTACGATACAATCTACAAGTTCTTACATTAATTATTCTAATGTATGCACTACAGAGTTGCTAGATTCATAGTAACCTTACGAAAACTTAATTAATCTTTAGATTTATTTTTTCTGGTTCGTCATAGTCACTGCCACTGCCTAGTTTGTTATATTTACACAGGGCTCGCGAGTCTATCACGCGCAGCGCGAAGTAGGCTCGTCAAGATCTGTTTCTTTACAGTATTTTACCGCACCTTCAAAGGAACTGGCGCTATTCTAGATAATTTTGTGCCTGTAAAAAGCAAATAAGGTTTGCTTGAGGGATGAAGCAGTCTCAACAGTCAATAAAGACACCCATAGTAACCAAAAGAGCAAAGTTAAACTGTTTATTGGAACAGTAAAAGAGCCCTGGTACTGTATGTTTAGGTTAGGGCTCTGTCTGGTTAGGTTAGGCTTGTGGTCAGTTGGTTTATTAGTCTATTTAAGTCTAACCTTGAGATGATCCAGACAACAATGGCCTACCTTGCACAGAACTCTACTTGCCAAGCAGATCAGACGAATTCGTAGTAGTCTAAAGCCGCGTTTACATTATGTCCGATCCAGTGTGGATGGTCGCCCGACATTGTCGATACATAATGTGGAGGCAGCTTTACAATAGAGGGCAATGTCGATCGACACCATTCGACATAATGTGGACGCGACTTAACAGCATGTTTGTTGATAAAAAATGACGAATGTAGCTCGACTTAGGAGTAGCAGCTTTTATTATCAATAATCTTAATATTTTGTCCGATCATTTTTACATAAATTTGAACATTATCTTGTTTGCTCTCACTGCTTTTCATCCACGTGTAATTGTAAATAAAGATATGTGTTTTTTAGGTGGGTGTGACATTTCCTTGAGACCGCAATAAATAATGAAGTCTTGTGAGAGTTATGACTTTGTATACCAGTGATAAAACAAGTAGTTAACCTTTGAGATTGTTTGTAGAAGGTACAACCACAAAAAAAATCTCCCAGACTGTATTCTGCTGTAGAAATAAAATGTATTCGCACTCAATTAATCAAAAACGTCATCAAAAGGTTGACCGTTCGACGTTGACAGATAACTTAGTAAACACACTGAGAAAAATGATAAGTATAATCATATAAACGTGACCTTGGGTCTACTACTTTTAAAATCAGCCAAGTGGGCGACGACCCAGCACTGTAGTGGAACGCGTTCAATGCGATAATTACAGTCAAGCAAGGTCGGACATGGTTAGTACTTGGATGGGTGACGACCATGTCAGGGAAAACCATCGTATAGGGCCCGTACAGCCTGCAGCGGACTAGCATATCACAGCTCGCAGGCATTATACCAATGAGCACGAGGTATAATGTAGATATGCCGTCTTTCGGAGGAGACGTAAAACCGAGGTCCCGAGTCCATGGATGTTGGGCTCGTTAAAGAACGCTACCACTGGTTGGAACACTAGTGGGTTCGCCAAAATTTCCGGTTAGGGGTAGAGTGCTCCCGGCGTCGGTGATTAGCCTCAGTCGCAGAAATAGACCGACGTTAAATAACAGAATAAAAAAAAAAAATCAGCCGACCTAAAATCCTGTCATCTTTCGATACATTTCTAGTTTACGGTGAATAACCGCAAATTAAAAAAAGGAATTTTTATTTTAAAATAAAACGATAAACATGAAATAAAAAAGAATCCTATTCTCTTTTATACATCAAACAATAAACTAATGAACTGTGTATTTGTTTACTGCCTTTTCGTTTGTAATAATTGAAATCAAATAAATATCGAATTTTTCGGCAGATTCAATTATGTTTATCCGAATCTATTATGGCGAACACGTGTTGTGATTAGCAAGGTCTTTTAAGTGATAACCATAGGCGTACCTAAAATATTACAACAGGAGATAAATCAGAAATAAAAAGCATAATAATAACTCCACGACAAACTGTACTTAACATAAGGAGATTTCGAATAATGGTTGGTTCTTGGTTGGTTCATAGATTGGTTAGCCGAAACTTGAACCGTGCTCTCCGGTTATTTGTTCTATTTATCGATTATCCCAGCATGATTGTTTTGCTCACATTTTTTTTTATGTAAAAGCTTTGTAAATAGAAGAGTGTTCATGTTATTTGGAAATGATGACGGAATCTCTAAGTGCAATGGGCTTTGAAATGAATAAAAAATTAATTCATTTTATGGGCAATGGAGTAACTTGAAAATTACTTTCAAGTTAATTTACCAATAATCACATTACAAGAGCAGCACTAGTGGAAAATTATACGAGAATTAAGGTGAAAATCATAGCCATAGCCCAAACAATTCATTACCTACAAAAGTTGTCCCCACGATTTCTTTCGTTACACCAATATTTTTTGCAAAAATGGTGGTTGAAAAGTTCGCAGTTTTCTGAAACTTAAAAACTGACCCTTCCAGCCCAAAATCTGGGATGAGGGACCCTGAAAATACACCAATTTCCATGTTTAGGCCTCCAGGCATCTATGGTAGATGGCGTCACCTTGCATTTTCGCAACCGCGAAATAATTAAGGCCATGAAAAGAAACATGAAAATGATCGATCTCTTACCCACTCTCGGGGTCAAAAAAGTTATCGCTTTCTTTAAAATTGACACCCTGGCCTGCTTTTATTGGATAGACCAATCCTAGGAATGATTGTGTGCGAAAAGGATTGAAAGTAGACGCTAAAATTGCGAAAATAACTTTCCCATTCTTCATTACCGAATACCTCATCCTACACAAGCGATGAACTTCCACAGACGATACCTTCTCTAGGAACAAATGGTGGTTGTCTTTCCTGATCTTGCTAACATTTATTATGGTTTCTAGTTCTCGGGTAACCGTTGTAACGTCTTCAGTCAGAGCTTGATCACAAATAAAACACACGGGCGTACTAAATAGAATCCTCTCTATTAATGATCTTAATTAAGAAATGAAACCTCACCGTGTGCTCCAAAAAAAGTAGCTCAAGAATTTTCAATATTTCCCTGTGTTTTTATCAATAAAAATTTCAAAATTTAATAATAACAATAAAATTAATAATGACTTGAATTTCACTTTTTACACTGGAATACTACTAATTTATTCTTGAAAAATCACGAAAGAGATAGTGTTTACATGTAAAATTGTCAGTTGTTGACAAACAATGCAGCAGAAAGCATCCACGTGTACACGCCTTATAGCCTGCAGACGCCGTCGACCACACTATAGATGGGTGGCGTGGCAGCGTGCGAGAATAAAATGAGGCATCCATTACAACAAATTTAGAGACAAATTTCTTTTTAATGCTTCAAATAAAATACTTGATACACATATCGAAGGAAAGTTCAGAATGTGACCTTTCATCGGGTATGATGCTTGACCGATAATAATTTTACTGTAGAGAAAAAACTGCTCGAAAAAACTCAGAAGAATAGCTGTCTTCCCTCAGAAAACTGGAAATTTCTCCGATTTTCCTGAAAACCCAGGGGTCTGGGCAGAAAAAAATTAAGCCACCGGCAACAGGATATTCTAACATTTCTCCCAATATCAATTATAAGCGGGTTTGACAGTTAATCATCGAGAAATTCCCGATAAACCAGAGCGCTCGGGAAAACTCCAGAAATCCACAAAAATCGCCTCTTGGAAAACACATTATTCAAAAAAATACGAGCGAATTATTGGTAGCATTGTTTCGGAATAAATAAAGTACCCCCCAAAGAACCATTATCCAATAGAATTGGCTGAAATAACTCTTAATAAAAATAATATGAATAAATCCATGGAAGCATTAAAAAATCTAGCAAAGACGAATTTTGGCCTGGTTTTCCAATGACCCAGGAACACGAATTGAGTGGATAAAAACACGCCTTAGTAGCCACAGATCCCTTCTTTCACCCGCACTTTGATTCATCAAAAAATATTGATTTTCACGCGAGTTATTAAAAAATTAGTAATTTACTTGGGGACGTCATTCCCTCAGAGCGTGCTCTCTATAAGCCGGCCTGGAGCTCAATTTTGGGTCGGCGTTCGTGCCATTTATCTCGAAAACTATCTAATTTTTCGAAAAAATGCTAAGGATCATTTTTGTGGGTAAGGAGCTCCAGTGGTCAAATCTCGGCAGATATCGCGGGAAAACGGAGTTTCTGGAATTTCAGAGCCATTTTCCCACCCTTCCACAATGGTCAGGTAGGTACCTGACATTTTGGGAATTTAATGTGCCTACCATAACCTGCAAATTAAAAAAAAATTGCTCTTGCTGGACCAGTTGCCCATGTTGACACCTTCGTATACTGGACTAAAAAGCCACGATGTGCAGAAACTAAAAAACGCAGTGCGGTAGCAATAAAGCGCTCGTGGCAGCTTGGCGTGAAAGAGGGGTAAGCAAGCACACACTGGTCGAATATTAGGTACATGGGCCGAATACTTTTGCCTAATATTCGGCCAGAATGTTCGAGGGCCGAATATATTATTAGTTTCAATAATCAATTCCTTTTTTTTCTCCGCCCATGCTTGTCAACTATTCAAAACATCTCATATTGAATTTAATGCTGATCCAGACCTTGATAATCTATAAATTTATTTTTTATGCTACTGGGTCTATATAAAACATTTTTTTTCTTTTCATATTTTTAGGAAATCAAAAATAACTTGACAGTATCTTACCTACATAAAATATTTAAATAGATAGGAAGAATGATTTTGAAATAAATAGTAGGTATAAATATAATAGCGAATGTATACAATAATATTTTCGGCTTAGGTGTTTACTAAATGATGCTAATTTAACTTTATCTAAAAGTTTCTCCTAAGAGATCTAGTGCTTTTTGGAGATAACGCAGTTTTTTTAAATATCTTCAAAAAATCGTTGCCTGCAATCTTCAAACTCGGTTCATTGTATAACCCTGCAGTGATAAATTGTTCACCACAATCTCGCTTTTTTCATTACCATCACTAGCGTTCACCCTGTGTTACGGTTAAATTTTTTGTGTATCAGTTTTTGGTCTACTATTAAATTAGATACTTATCTCCGTGATTAGTGATATGGAATGTTGGGGTTGTTACATTGATCCAGTTATATTTTGCACGCAGCCTTGCAAACATATTTCCAATATTAAAACTGCGAGCCAAAAATTTTACACCGAAACGCTAATCTTCGCAATCAATTAAAAATATCAAAGTTAATCACTTGTTTGCGTTCTTTAAACATTCATTGCTAACATAACACGGTTATTAAAAAAAAACCTTGCATTACTGAAAGCTTCGAAAATAATGATAAACAATTTAAGAGACAATAACAAATATTTGTTGGTTTTCTTCTAGAGGGTGGAGATCATGAAAGCTGCAAGGTTAACGTTATTATTCTGGCAGTTGCATTCAATGTGTTTTGAAGAATTTTTCGTAATGGTATTTTGATTTATAAAAAAAAAACATGGTCATGTATAAGTCTTCAAAAACATATTAAAAGATGATCAATCATTGTGTTAAAAATATGGTTTGTACCTTCTTAAAAAACATCCAAAGATACTCCAAAAGTGTCTATCCTGTCCAACGAGGTAAAAAGAAAGAGGAGAGAACATAACAGTATGAAGAATTACCGACCAAAGTGGCTTCTGAATATGGCCGACTTCCGTAAACAAACCAGAGGCGTAGAGGAAGGTCACCAAATATGGAATAGTACCCTAATATGGAATGCCTTCATTTCTCTAATGGCCCCCATTCACTAACAGGTCGCCTGCAGGCTGTGAACTGACGTCCATGTCGACAGGTAACGGCCGATTGAGGCCAGAAATTATTCAGTCCGATTTTAAGGTAAATTCTTCAGGCATCGGCCCTACAGGTCGTGGCCTGAAGGAGATCTGAAATTTCTCTACACTTTGTTAGTTGTAGTTGATCCAGAGGTCGAAAGTGCTCTCCGAGAAAATGACTTCCTCAAGGAAACACAGAAAATTGGCTGCTTTATTAATACTTTTGTTATTAATGGAAAAACCAGTTAGACAGAGAAAACGATTTTGGGTAAAAGATTGGCTTCGGCAAAGCGAAAAATTGTCTCACTTAAGCCCTATTAAAAAACTGCGACAATCTAATACAGACGATTTAAAAAATTATCTTCGTATGGATGAGACTTTTAAAAAACTATCAAAACTCGTAGTTTCGCTCATGTTTATAATTATTAGTAAAATGACCAGGCCAAAAATAATGTTGATCTGCAGACCAAATTTTCAACTGCGCTAAAGATCACGCCTTCGGGCCGATACTGACGATGAATCGCCACACACAGTGAGGTTTCGTAGGACTGCAGGTCCCAACCTGTCGTCGGCCGGCGTGTGTATGGAGAAAATTGCCCTCAAGGCAAGCTACCTCAAGGCGACGGCCTGCAAGCGACCTGTTAGTGAATGGGTACCATTAGACTATAAGTATGAAACGCAACACTCGACCATCTTCTGTTTCATTCGGTCTACTAACTATCGCACCCACACGATCGAGTCAGTTGCGCGAATGCTTCACGTGTGGCAGGCGTGTTTTGCTGTCGTGCAGAAAATTTTAAAGGTGAGTAATAAACGAGTATTACCAGCTGTTATGTTTGTTTACGTAAGTGCTATACTATTTAGTATATCGGTATTATGTTTCACCATTTTGTGATCATTTGTCATTGAAATATTGTGATTTTAAAAAATATTTAGAAGAGTTTGAACTAGTATAAAAATCCAAATATGGACAGTCGTCGGTGTCTAATGACGGAATATTAAATTAAATGCTTGATGTGTGGGCTCTCTGGGCACATTATGATTGTGCTGGTCCAGAGTTTGATACTTGGATCTGTGACTTTTGCAAGTAATTATATAACTTATTCCATTTATCACAATATATTATATTTATTTAATTGATCTCAAAGATATTAATGTCCATTTTTGTTATTGTTATGTTGATTTATGCTTATATTCCATATATGGATACCTATTCCATATTTGGTGACTCATTTGTGATTTTTTTTGTGTTAGATTTTAATTTGATAACTAATATATTTGATTAAAGGCTGTTAATTACTACATATAAATGTATGACTGATTAGTAAAAACATTAAACTGACTCAATTTGTATGAATTTTTTTTTTAAATCCCAAAAACAAAATGGTATTCCATATTTGGTGACTTTCCTCTACATTGAATTATTCAATTAGGGGGAACAAAAAAACTCTCACATGCATCTTTTTAAGGTGGTACTTTTTGTTGTTAGAGAATTGATACCAGAATTTGGTACATTCAAAGATTTTATAACACTATTCTACAATTCAATGTCAACTTAAATTTATACTAATACTCATAAATACCTTTCTAATACTGAAAATCACTATTTTCTTAAAGTGGCTTTTCAATTTAACATATTTCAGTATATTAAGGTTATCTATGTTGACACAATAATTGATGACTAATGTCACTAATGGGGCTTCTCAATATGGCGACTTCGTCGAAAGTTGGTTAAATCACTGCCACGCTTAACTTCCCTCCTTTTTCTTTTACCTCGTTGATCCTGTCATAACTCTCCCTTGTCACCTGTCAAAACTCTTAGTGCAACTTTACTCTGACATTTGCATTATTTTGATCTCACTAAGTTGTTGTGGGGAAGTTTGCACGCTACTCACTCAAAAAGGAGTATACAAAAGGCCAAACGATCCACACACTCTCAGATATTCAGGCAGCACTGACAGCACAGAAAACTTGAGCATGTCCTCGGATCGGATCTAGACTGGTCTGGGACTGCCTTTAGAAGCGGAAGACACCCTTGCAAAGTTAGGGTCTGAATGATATCCAAAACTACAGCACTAGGTCGTACATCTTGCTGTAGACCAAAATACCAGTATTTGAGCCTTTATGACATTGGAAACATTTTGTTATATTCTATAGATACTATTTTTGTTTCGAAAAATTATCAAATGTGCTCACGAATATATTTATTGTCTAAATTGTATAAACAAATCAACGTCCAAGCGCTATTTATGGATTTGCAGTGTTGATAATAAAAACAAATTTATTCTAATCGAAGGTTTTTAATATGAGCATACTCATCATTAATTGATTATCACATTTCGTTATGTAAACAAAAATTTACGTAATTTCAATTTTATCAATTTACTTTTATCGCACCATAAAGAAACTGAGAAAAAAATTCGGTTTGGAGAACCAAATCGTATCAATAACAAACACTGAAAAAGATATTGAAACTGTGAAAAAGGTGAAGTACTTTGGAGAGCTCTAACTAGGATGATCTGTGAGAAATTCCATTACTAGAATGGTTGTTTAGAAAAAATAGGTGGTATTTTCCAAAAAATTGTGCTTTTGTTTGAATTCCTTATTACCCACCTCCATTAGGAATTTCTGGAGAAAGATAAATTAGGTTAGGTGGACATTAAATCAGATCTAATTTCTGCAGTTTCCGTCTGGAATGAGAATTTCTGGCTCATGTGATCGGTAAATAATGTGGATTGTTTTAAATCGGTAAATAATGTGGATTGTTTTCTATTCTGTCAGGAAGGAGTAGGCTAAGGAAGATAGCAGGACTCCTAACAGGGCACTGCTGTATGAGGAAACACCTCCACAACTTAGGAGTAGAGGAAAGTTCCCTATGTAGGGGTTGCGGCATGACTGACTAGACGTCAGTCCATGTTCTCTTAGAGTGTCCACACTGGGCTGTACTACGCAGGCGAATCTTCGGAGTCGTTGTTATGGCCCCTGGAGAAACAAGCAGACATCCATTGAAAAAGGTTGTGGCCTTTATTGAAGGGCTCGGTTTCATGGATGTCTAGGCAGCAGGAATGGCACAATGGGCCCGCCAGTGGCCTCAGTGTCGGAACCTTGGCTTGAGTTGTCCAGGACAAGGCTCGCCTGCACATTTAGTAGTAGTAGTAGTAGTAGTACTGTCAGTTGTTGATGTGTTGACAGTTTATACTGAAAAAGTAAAATCTTTGTCAAAAACTCTTTCCTTGTCGACATAACAATTATTTAACTGAAACTCACCGAATTGAGATTTTAATGATGATCGGGTACGGGGATAACTGGGGTCCGGTGAACTATAGGGACACACGATTCTTTAACTGATTTTGTGAAAAATCGATAGTACTCACCTATTTTGAAGATTATCTGTTGAAAAATTTGCGGGTTATACACAATTTATAGAGAAAAATCCAATAAAAAATTTTTTTTCTTCACTTGAGCCATCACTTTTTGGCCCGATATTTTATACAAAAAACAGTTTAACTGTATCGCACTGTACAGGAGAGTGATCAACAACATGTGTTCTCGCTATCTATGAAAAAAATCCAGTTAGATTCTTCATAATATTGTTTAAATTACCACTTTTATAAATATATATTTGACAGGCAACCAGTTTGGATATAAATAATTTTAATAATAATCGCATACACAGATATGCAACCTACAAAACATGGGACAAAATACAATACTTTGTAGCGTTGTTGCCAGCTGTAATCGACTACTCGACAATCATGCTACATGACTATTAAGATACGAAATTAAATATTGTATCAGACTATATTTTTAGTTAGATTCATTTAAGACAAACTCAATAACATAAATGAAATTATAAATACATTTTATATATAATGATATCCTTATATTGCGTATTTGAAGAAGGGGAAACAAATATATAATCATTGTATTCAGCCTTCCCCACAAAAAATATCCAATACTTTGTAATCCACATCAAGTTATTCCGGAAGGGAAATGGAATATAATAATTGGTTTCACCCTTCCCCTCCTAGAATAACTTAATTATTCTAGAAGGGGAAGGGTGAATCCAATTATTATATTCCCTTCCCCTTCTGGAATATCTTTTGAGGGCAAGGCAAATGCCTTGCCCTCAAAAGATATCCAATACTTTGTAATCCACCTTAAGTTATTCAAGAAGGGGAAGGGTGAATGCAATTATCATATTCCCTTCCCCTTCTGGAATATCTTTTGAGGGCAAGGCATTTGCCTTGCCCTCAAAAGATATTCAATACTTTGTAATCCACCTTAAGTTATTCTAGAAGGGGAAGGGTGAATCCAATTATTATATTTTTTTCCTCTTCTTGAATAGATTGATGTGCATTACAATGCATTCATCCCTCTCATCCAATACTTTCTAAGATTAAATTCGAATGCAATAATTAATAAATATTTTAAGAATATCATGATTCTCACGTAATCGTTTACAGCTGGCAACCATGTCACACATTATGCTAGAGCTTCTATGTCATTTGTCATTTGATTTAATTGTTTTCATACACATTTGTAGCCTGTCAAATATATATTTATAAAAGTGGTAATTTAAACAATATTTTGAAGAAACTCACTGAAATGTTGTTATTATTAGCGAGAAAACATGTTGTTCATCACTTTCCCGTTCAGTGTGATACGTTTAAACGGTTGTTTGTATAAAATATTTAGTCCAAAAGTGATGGTTCAAGTGGCAAAAAAAATCTTTTATTGGATTTTTCTCTGTAAATTGTGTATAACCCGCAAATTTTTCGACGGATAATCCTCAAAATAGGTGAGTACTATCGATTTTACGCAAAATCACTAAGAAATTCGTGTGTCCCTATAGTTCACCGGACCCGGATAACTGCAGAATTCAAGTTGATGTGGCAAACTTATTTAATCACAGGTATCCCGAATTGCCTAATATTTCACAAAGTACAATTCAGAGAACTTGGACATGTCAAACCATTGAAAAAAAAACCACACTTCGTTGAAGATGATGTGAAAGTGGATATTTTGTCAAGTGTCGAAGAGAATCCAACTTCAAGTACACGTCGAATTGCCCGTGAAAATAATATTAGTCATACAACTGTTCTAAGATGTCTTCATAAAGAAAAACTTCATCCCTACAAATTAACTTTTGTGCGGGAGTTAACAGAAGACGATCCAAATCGTAGAATGGATTTCTGCGAAAGATTGATGAATAAGCTGAACAGAAATGAGATAGCTCTTGGTACCATTCCTTTTTCTGACGGATCAACATTCACATTGAATGGAGATGTAAACCGACAGAACTGTAGATATTGGTCAGCAGAGAATCCTAATGGGATGAGTGAGACACATACTCAGTACGCTCAAAAGGTGAACGTTTGGGCCGGTATCATAGGCGACCATATTATTGGTCCTATATTTATAGATGGAAATTTGACAGCTGAAAAATATTTAAATATGCTTGAAAATGAAGTTATACTGCGTTGGCAAACTTATATCCCAACGCAATAGATCCTTGCTTACCGAATTAAAATTGGTTTCAGCAAGATGGGGCAACACCCCATTATGCTTTAATGATAAGAACTTATTTAGATGAAATCTTCCCCAATAAATGGATTGGACAAAGAGGTACTATTGAGTGGCCAGCTAGATCACCAGACCTTACGCCGTTAGATTTTTTTCTGTGGGGTTATCTCAAGAACAAAGTATATGCAACACAACCAACTAGCATTGTAGACCTCAAAGACAGGATATCTACAGAAATACGGAATATTTCACCTCAAACTTTAAACAAAGTTAAGAAGGAGTTCTATAGAAGACTGTGCTATTGCCAACAACTAGGTGGAGAACATTTTGAGCATTTATTTTAATGTATTAAAATCAAATACATCAGGTAGGTATTTTATGTATGTGTTTAATAACTGTGAAAATAAAAATTTCACCCTGTATAATTTATAATTGACCATACATTATTTAGTTTGTTGGAATCGGCTTATTAAGAGGATTTCAAAAATATGCAAATATACAGGGTGTTTCATTAAAAAAAACAACACCGACTATGGCATACTTGCGAGGATCACCCTATACATTTAATTTTATGTTTACATAACGCACAACTCAATTCAAAAGTTGACAAGTCTCTGCATTTTTTATAATTTTCCAAAATAATGACATAAAGAATTTTATTCCATAAGTGGTTTCCACACTGTAAATAATTATTTATTAAATGTAGTTCTCTTCCTTAATTTTCTTCCCTTTGCAGTCGATACGACTTTTATTTGCAATATTTTTTCGAAAAGTTTATAATGTTGTGTTGAGACTTTTTTGAATGTTGAAATTTTCGCCATTTCCAATTTGCCAATTTTCTCTCTGCACTTTCGAGCATATCGGTCAGACATGAATAAAGTGTTTACGTATATAATCCAAAAATAACGGAAAACAAGGAAATAAAACACACTGCATGACCCACGAATGATCGTTTCGCCTGTGCAAAGTTTAAAATCCACACAAGAAAGATATAAATATCACGGTTTACTAGATTTCACCTAACATTTGTTATGGTAGGCATCAACATTTTTTTAACTCTTATGTAAGAAGATTTTTTTAATAAACAGAGCTATAAAAAAATTGGATCAAAAACGTTTCTATATTTTGTGTAGGGGGGTCAAACTAGTCAAACTAGCTCCCTGTGTCAGTTTCATGGGGGCGCCAAACCTTTGACACAATAATTCGAAATATTGTACAAGTGAAGCAAGCTACTTTTCTCAAACACTGAAGGATGCGCCACTGGTTCGAAAAAATCATAGATCCAGCCCCGTAGCAAAGATTACAGAATAAAAATATAAGATGTTTCACTCGTTCGAATTTATCGCGTGAAGCACCGATGCCGCTGGTGACTCTCTGGTGACTTAGATGGTACAGTACGTCGCTACGTCCTTACTTGCATTTAATTTGGCATATTATACGGGACGTCGTCCGTCGAGCGCTGTCATTTTAGAACGGTGTTTATTGGTTGTTCGTGTTATATATTTATGTTGTATAGATTTTTTAAATTTATCAATTAATTGTTGAAATGAGCAAAAAATCATATTAATATGTTTCTCTTTAATAGCAAACCTTAAAAACTAAATATTTTAATTACTTAATTCTTTAATAAACGTGAGGTTTTTAAATATTTATTTAAATAAAAGAGTTACTAAGCAATTGAAATTTATATCTGGATGGAAAATAACCATTCAAGCAATTCTGTCATTATGGGAAACTCTAAAATGGTGAGGATATAAATTTTTACTTACACGAAACCTCAATCAGGATTGCCTCGAAAACTTTTTTGGCCAAATACGAAGTTGCTGTGGTAATGCCAAAAATCCAACTCCGTACAATTTTGTAGCGCGTTTAAAAAGCTATTTTCTCTAAAATTTTTGATCATTTTGAAGGAACAAACTGTATGGATGACGTAAACGAAGTTCTTTTAACTATTGGTTCTGAACTAACAAAAGAATGCCTAGAACAGTTCACTTTTCCTACAGAAACTGAAAATGTGCCTTTAAAAGTGTTTACAACAGATTACCAAAATCTATCAAGCCCAGAAGGAAATGCTTTAGTGTATGTTACGGGGTATTTGTTAAAAAAATGTCTTATACAACATTCATGTGAAACTTGCTTAAAGTTTGCCCATTCGGCTGATAGTTTAATAAACAGAGAAACTTTTTTCTGTAAACTAAAAGCTTACACGACAAAGGATGAATTTAGTGGCTCATGTGTACCATCAAGGGACATTGTTGAGAACGTTATTGCGATGGAAAATATATTTTTCGAAAAATTCAATTCTATAGCTAACCAAAGGGGGGAATTGGTCAATTTATGCAAGTCTCTACACCAAAGTCCGCATAAATATTACTCTCAAATGCATATTGAAAGATTTGAAAGACAATAGATTAAATTTAACACATAAACCAAACTCCAAACTTAGTATTTTACAACATTTATAAAAATGTTTAAAAAAGGTATCCTGCAGCTGCTTCTCTTTTTACTGTTTTAACCTTGTTAATCCACGCGTTATTTCAAGATCAAAATTCAAGATTTAGTGGCCCTATTATTCTGGTGGCTAATGAGTATATTTAATTGAATTTGTGATAAATATCTGATAGATTATCAATAAGTATCACAAAATTACCAAGATGCTGGATAAAAACTGTGAATTGATTCATTCAAAAAATTCAAGTTTATTTTTTACTTACCTTTTCAAATTCATATCCCGAACATTTTTCGAAATAATTAAGATTTAAAAATAAACCTTTGTGATAAAGAATCCTATTAATTTAAATATATATTTCTCTAATTACCCCTGTATAGCTTAAAATAAAATAAGCTCTTCGAACTGTTCTGGTATCTACCGGTTTCGTTATTGAAAACAAAAGCGAATCGTAAACATAATTTATGAGAGCGACGTCCGTTTGGGACAGCAACTTGATTCAAACCGCCCCAGAGTGAAACATCTTATATTTTATTCTGTAATCTTTGCCCGTAGCCTCGTAGGTGTAACAAAAGAATGAAAAAGTGCAGTAAACTATGGGAAGAACACACTTCGAGAGAATTTAAATATTCTGACGTAAAAATTAAGAAACCTTACACGGTTTGAGAAAACTTTTTATGCAACAAAACTATGAAATTAAAATAACTAATCTCTCTTAGGTAACAGGATTATTATATACAAATGTTAGAATTATCGGTTAAAGTGTATGAAAAACATACTACGAATGTTAAAAGATAATATTTAATTGAACAAATATGTTATGTTGATAGTTATAGTAGTGCTGGTGTTGCTATGTAAAATCTGTAACAATGCCTGAATATGTATTGGACATTTTTTGTCCAAAATAATTTCGCATTTTTTAAAACACTTCTTTTTTATTAAAATTCACAGAAAATTTAAAAACAACAATATTTAGCTGATAAATATTATTTGTTTATATTGCTATGAGTGTTATTAGTGAGTAAATAAAATTACCTACTCTAAAATTTAGCGATATTTAGCGATACTTTGTTGCTGCTGGTAGTCAAACTTCACTGCCCGATGTTATTAATTCGACATGAACGTATATTTTTAGAAAAGTCATTGCGTGAATTTGTCTACTATACAGCCAAAGGATTTTTTTAAATAATTTATAAGGCGGAATTTTGATTTTGTGCAATAATAAAACTCTATATGATCGCCTATATTTTACCTATATATGCTGTGTAAAGCAAAATACAGCTGTGACCATGAAAACAGTTGAAAAATTTGTTCCAAGTATAAAAATAAATAAAAACTTGTTTGCAAATATATACGAGCGAGTTGATACTTTCGATTATTAGATTAGATCTCGAATATTTCTATATTGTTGATGTTTTACAGCTAAACTAATATTGTTAGATCAGAATAATAATTATACACGTGTTAATTTTAAAACTAACTATATCTAACCTAAAAATAGGTACAGTAGGTTTTAAAATTGACACCCTGTATCATTATACAGAAAATTTTTATGAAAACTATCTATCCCTGATCATTCTGAAGCCGTTAGTGGATCGCCCTGCATTTTATATCATTTTTAAAAAGTACTTATACCATACTTCTATTATTATTAAGCATTTCCCATACCAAAGATTACAGAATAAAAATATAAAATGTTTCACTTTCACTCCAGGGCGGTTTGATTCAAGTTGCTGTCCCAAACGGACGCCGCTCTCGTAAATTATGTTTACGACTCGTTTTTGTTGTCAATAACGAGACCGGTAGATACCAGAGAAGTTCGAAAAGCTTATTTTATTTTAAGCTATAGGGGTAATTCGAGAAATATATATTTAAATTAATAGGATTCTTTATCACCAAGATTTATTTTTAAATGTTAATTATTTCGAAAAATGTTCGGGATATGAATTTGAAAATGCAAGTAAAAAATAAGCTTGAATTTTTAAAATGAATCAATTCACAGTTTTTATCCAGCATCTTACTTATTGATAATCTAGCAGATATGTATCACAAATTCAATTAAATATACTCATTAGCCACCAGAATAATAGGGTTACTAAATCTTAAATTTTGATCTTTGAATAACGCGTATTTTTTGGATTGACAAGATTAAAACAGTAAAAAGAGAAGCAGCTACAGGATAATTATTAAAAAATTTTATAAATGTTGTAAAATACTATGTTTGGAGTTTGGTTTATGTGTTAAATTTAATCTATTGTTTTTCAAATCTTTCAATATATATTTGAGAGTAAAATATATACGGACTTTGGTATAGAGACTTGCATAATATTTGAAAGGAAATTGATTACATGGATGATGAAAAGAAAATTTAGTAAATTCGTTCAAAAGGAACTGACCAATGACCAATTCCCCTTTGGTTAGCTTTAGAATTGAATTTTTGTGTTTTCTTGGGTAATGTACTTGTTTATATAATATCCTTGTTATAAAAATAAATCCGTAATTTTGTATTAGCAAATATTACAAAATATTTAATGTTTAAGCTTTGCTATTAAAGATAAAAATATTAATATTACTTTTTGCTCATTTCAACAATTGATTAATAAAAATAAAAAATCTATACAGCATAAATATAAAACACGAACAACCAATAAACAACGTTCTAAAATAACAGCGCTCGACGGGCGACGTCCCGTATAATATGCCAAATTAAATGCAAGTAAGGACGTAGCGACGTACTGTACCATCTAAGTCACCAGAGAGTCACCAGCGGCATCGGTGCTTCACGCGATAAATTCGAACGAGTGAAACATCTTATATTTTTATTCTGTACTCTTTGCCCATACCCTAATATTATTAGTTTTTTGGAGATATTTTAATTTTTCTAAGCAATAAGATATAAGCTTTAAAACATATAAATAGAACTTGGAAAATTATTGTAAAACGTTAATGAGAATGAAATCTATCAAACTAGTTAAATGTAAACTTGCCGTAACCTAGAGAAAATACGGATGCAATCAATATGGTCGTCATCAGCTAGTTACCATGTGAGCTATTGCCCATAAGTGGTAAAGTGACGTAATACTGATACATTAATTACATAAGTAATTAGTTTACAACTAGATATGGACATGCCACCGGCTATGAAAGGCGACATTCAGTCTAGAAGTATGAAATTTCCCAAACGAAACTGTGCAATCGAGTAACTGAAATAAATTGAATACGAGGTGCGTCCTATATTTTGTTGATTAAGTTATTTTTATCTCCTTGTACAGTTTTTAAATTATAAACAAATCCATTTTATGTGCGGGGTACATTTTTAAGGCTATCATATTGTTGGAGCCATATTTTATTATTATTTATTGTAACAATAGTTATTTAAAGTTTACAGTTATTTACAGTTATGTAAGTAACAAGTCCCGAAAGTGATATTTTACGGGATGAGTAGCCAGTTTCCAGGGCGAGTCGTAGGCGAGTCCTGGAAGCCTGCGAGTCCCGTAAAATCACTTTCAAGTAGCGTTTCGTACAATATTTCTTCTGCAGCCGTTAGTAGATAAAATATTAAAAAATAATAGAGACAGATACTATAAATATTACTTATGTACATTAATTGTACAATTATAACAGTTAGCAGCTTCACTGATTTCATGTGGAATAATTATTTCTTCGTCACTTTCGTTGTCGACGGAAAATTGAAAATACATTTGAACTATCAACAAATTTATTTTGACAAGCGATGTCATAATAAAAATTTCGTAAATGTCATTGTTAAGGCCGCTACATAGATATTGAAAATTATTCCGAAAGTAAAATATCGTCCCGAAAGTGAAACCAAACATTCCAAAAATGGCTATTTTCGATACGATTTGTGTATAGTTTCATTGTCGATTTAATAAATCATACCGAAAGTTCTATTTTTGGGACGGCTGCAGAAAAAATGAATTTTTTGTAGCTTTATTTAATATCCCAGGATATGACTATGTAAAAGGGTAAATTTTTTTCGAATCGACGGCTATTGGTTAAGCATATTCGAGCAAACGCTGAACCAGTGTAAAACATTCGGTAGCGTGCAAGCTGTAGTCATGTATGATCGAAGTAGAAACAAATTTAATGTTCTCTCCTAAAATGGAAATTTGTACTAAATTTACCTGCAGATATTACCAGTTTTATCAGGATTATTCATCAGCTCGTACAATATAAAAACCGTTTTCCATGACGTCTGTCAAAACTGGAATGTTGCCAAGCACTTAAAATAGTATAAGTATCTAGTGAATGTCAAAATGAAGTTATCAAATATTCATATTTTTATTTGATTATGGTGATTTTATAGCGCAAAGAAATTTAATGAACGAAATGAAATACGTTGGAAGTAACAGTGTGCACTTTTGCACATAAATACTTTTATTGCAACCTATAGATTTGTAAAGCGGCTAAACATAGTGATTGACAGTAGCAAACGAATGACATATTAAGTACAAATGAACGTCTCTGTATTGGCACTTTGTCACGTGGAAAACAGGCTTTATATTTGATGAGCCAGACTTACTGATGCTGTATCAATATTAACTGTTGTTTGACCCACGTACTACTACAGAGCAAAGTAATTGTAATAGAAATTGAAAAAAAAACTTGATTAAAGATAATTATAGGCTGAATTGTTTGCGGCATAAATTACAGTAATGTCATTGAATTCTCGGTAATTGTCGGTAAGGTTAAAAAACAATTTTCGTGGTAAACTATTGTGGTATTTCATATAAAATGCTAATATTTTCTTCGTTTCGTTCCACATGTGTCAGTGATTAGAAAGGGGAATACATTTTTATTGGCCTTGTAGGGAATGTTCTTTGCAATTTTATAATTGGAAACATATTAAAAAATACAGGGGTATTCGTTTGTTATGGTTATCATTGAATAAAAAAATGCCTATAATTTTAAATGTTTAATTTTTTAGATGTATGTATGTATGTATGTATTTTGGGGTGTCATTCACTGAGACCTAAAAGATCTATTGTGTCCCCTCACTTCTACTTAGTTTCTGAGGAGAGTCTCAGAAACTAGTAGCTATTTTAGTCCTATTTCCCGGAGGAATTTTAGGATGTCTGCGGGCTTCAACTTAGGTGAATGCTCCTCTTCTATCCAATAATCTCCCAGGTGCTGTGCTCTAGGATTCTGAAGTGCTGTGCAGTTGGAAAGTATGTGAAGGGAGGTTTCCTCTTCCTCCACTATTTTGAGCTTTTTCAGGTGCCCATGCCATGCGACAATGTCCCGTTAGGATCCCTGTTAAAACTCTTGTGCAGTTTTACTTTGACTTATGCATTCATTTGATCTCAACAGGTTGTAGTCACCCAGAAGAGTATTTCCAAGTCTGGTAATGGTATTTGGATCCCATTCCTTCTTGTTGCTTAATTCCGTAACGAATTTCTTTGGGAAGCTATACTCTTTCATCATACCGTCTTGTGGCATGTCCCAGATACAGGATGTTAAAGTTGGAAATCATTTTATAAACTGCAAATTTAATTCTTACAAGCTAAAGAATATTTCAAAACAATTTTTCTACTTCTATTTTTGTTCCAAAAGCGATCAACACTATAAAACTTTTTTAAAAGCAAACAGTACTTATTACGTAATTAGTTAACTGTAGAATATTTAGTTGAAATTTGACACAATAATTACACGTTTTAAAATAGTTAGAACAGAAATTTTAACAATTCATTCGTGTGTAAAGGATAACGACCTACGTCTTTGTCCTTGAAACTTATTTACGTACTTGAAAACAACCACCTCAGTTTTTGTCAACGTCTGCTACCGATCTCTAATCGATATTTAAGTTTATTATTTAGGGGTGGCTACAATCTGTGTATAATTTTTTTAGTGACTGCTACAATAAGGAGTTCAGTCTAAGGTCAGTGTGGCCAACAAAAGTTTTTTTTTTCTGACAAGAATGACAGTTGAAACATGAGATTTTTGCATGTTTTTTATCATTGCGAACATCTATATTGCTTTATTAAAATTAGGAATACACCCCCGAAGCTTATATTTTGAAATTTAAAATGACTTTATAGCCGAATACTCAACATATCGGTGGCCAATAATTCTAGGAACTCTTGACAAGTCACCATTTCACTTCTATTATTCTGTCACTGGTTATGTCAAATGTCAGTTATATTTATTTTTGTTGATATTCGTTCAATGGTGTATGTCCATTTTCGATTAGATTTTTGTAGCATTTCTAGTTAGTTGTATCTCTATTCTTATAATTACTTTTTCCACTGACATCTGACATAACTAGTGACAGATAACAGAAATGAAATAGTGACATGCCAGGAGTTCCTAGAATTATTGGCCACCGATATGTTGAGTATTCAGCTAAAATATCATTTTGAATTTCAAGATATACGCTTCGGGTGTTCGCAATGATAAAAAACATGTTAAAATCTTATGTTTTGAAGGGTAGATCTTAACTGTCATTCTTGTCAGAAAAAAACGACTTTTGTTGGCCGCACTGACCTTAGACTGAACTCCTCTATTGATCGAAGCTCGAAGATTCCAGTGGCGGCTCGTGGTAAAGATTATAATTTTGAAAAAAAAATGTAACCTTCTTAAATGTATTAATAACAAATGTTTTTTTATTGTTCCTGAAATAAGAATATTGAGCCAATTCTACGCAGTCATTGTTGGGAATTTTTTTAATGTTTCTGTAACGTTTTAAAAAACAGTAGTTAAGCAAACCATCTGGATACTCTGAAACTCAATCTGTCAGAAATAAAATGAAATCATCGACCAAACAGTATAATCTATCAAACAGCCCATTATGAGATAATTATTGTTAAATTAACACACTTTTGAAGGTCATTCAAAATAAAAAGGTTATTATCCTATATTGGACCTATTTGATAAGAAATTGATAAACAAGCCAGCAATTAGTTAAATTTAATAACCAATTTCCTTGCGATTTATTTTTAATAATACATGTTACCGGTGTGTGTTTTTTTTAAATAATATTTATTGTTTAGCTCAGTGGTTATTATCTAACAGCGCTGGTTCTATTTTTAACCATATTTATTTGAAATTATTTAACTAAATTTCTTCGTTTAGAATTTAGATCGTATGTTTAAATAAAAAAAATAAATGGCTTCCGTTTATGTTTGAATAAAGAAAAAAGATTATGTTTTTAAAAGGTTAACAAGTACATAAAAAACAGATATCGGTAAAATTCCCAGCTACCCAGTGGCGGAACTTAGTGCCTGTAGTTTTTGGAGGCCCCGGCCGCATTTAGGCAAAACGTATTATACAGTGTGTAAAGGCCAAATGGAATAAATTCATTATTTCGGTTA
>CAJUYI010000132.1:155463-166768 GCA_910591695.1 Galerucella pusilla
CTGCTTTCGACCCTATCTAGACAAAACGTACCGCGTTTAGTCGCGGACCAATCAGCACGGCAGATTTTAGAGCAATGGTTAATATGTGGTACGTTTTGCCTAAATGCGCCCCGGCCAGCCCCCTATTTTTAAATACATATATATGTTCATGAAAGTGGGAGATAATAATGTTCAAAATACATAAATTCGGAAGTATTTATATTTTATAGCCTAGGGAGGCCGAACACCACCCCCCAAACTCAAGTGAATTTTTTAGGTAGGATCTTTTTTCCAAAAAAACCTTGCATGGTCGCTTTGCAAAAATACATTTCAAAATTGAAAAAAAAATCGCGATCTATGAAGAGGGTATTGAACTTTTTGTTATTAATTGTACCCTATTTATTGAGCAAACATTTTGATTGATTGATTTAGTTTAAAGAAGCCTGCAAGGTTTCCTTGAACTCTTCCAATTGTCCTGTGAATTCTTAGAAGTACAATTTATCATGATCAGTTTTCTTGTAAAGGATATAAATACATTTAATTTATGAAATAAAAAGTTAATGAAGATAGAAATAAAGAAAATTGTAAAAAATAAATAAAATTTATCAAGGTTTTTAACGTTATTTTTCGATGTGTCGACAAAAATAAACGACAAGGGAAGAATAATAAAAATGATTTGTAAAATGTGAAAAAAAGACAAAAAATTAATGATTCGTCGTTAATCCTGATTATCCTGGTCAGGATATTGGAACAAAAAGGAGATTTTCTTCCAAGTATATCCAGTTATTGCTCTTATTAATGAATATTGAAGCAAAATATCGGTAGTTATTCAAAAATATTCCTCAAAAATCATCTTTTTTGTAGTCTGAAGAATCGGCTCGACTCGGTTGAAATTCAGTAATCGATTGCAGGTAGGTTTTCTGGTGGTGCTAATTTGGTTCGTAGAAACACGACGCTTTTTTCACGTTTTACAAACATAAATCATCTCGAAGCACACGAAAGACTAAAGCCTAAAAATAGAAATGAATTCACTCAGTTTGCTTTGTTTCTTTATTACAGCCAATGCAAAGTAGACTACATACTGACAAATTTTGAGTATCATAAAATTAAGTGCTATTCTATGGAATTCAACACAAATATTTTTAATTCGTTTCATGTTTCTTAGGGGTAGTCAGAATTTATAACAGATTGTCATCTTGATTATCCAAGAAATCTATTTACGTTACATCTGTTTGTTAACATTAAAAATTAGAGGTTCTCTGTCGATAGTTGTTGTCCTAATTTGACGTAAACTCCTTTCTCGATCGTTTTTTGTATACCTGGTCGTTTTGATTTGAATTCAAGGTCTTTCAAAGCATCGCTGAGATAAATATCAAGAAAAAAAACGGATATATGTTGTTTAGATTTATTAAACTCGTTTTTAAGAAAAAATGGTTTATTTATCACAAACAGAGTCAGAAATATGTTGACGTGTCCCATATTCTAAACATTATTTTATTGAAACGCCAAACGACAGCAAAAATGAATGAGGAATTTTTTCAATTAATAATAATAATAATAATAATAATTTATTTATTTACACATAATTCAAAAAAAAATACATAAATACATAAGATAAACAAAACGACGTTATGTGAAATAAATACCTAAATACATACACTTGCGAAACCTATAAGGCTTGTTTTCAAGGAAATAATACTATACTATAAGACTTATACTAGGTGACAAGTAAATAATAATATGTGATACATAAATAATTAATAGAAATTTATAATGTAATTGAAGATTAATAAAATAGAAAAAGATTAATAGAATAGAATAGAAATTGATAGAAACATTATTAATCATTATTTTCGATAAGATTGTGAATAGCGTGTCTATTTGTTTTGGAAATTAAAAGCAGTAGTCAGACAAGATGGTAAAATAAAATATATACTAGGAAAGAGTGGGGTTGAAACATCCTTTAGAAGTCGGTAGATATCCTAAAATTCCTCAAGGAGTTAAGACTTAAGCTAAAGACTCTTGACATGGTGCAATACAAGGTCAGTTTATTGCAAATGACTAATCTTATAAATTTTATTATTATTGAAAACGAAGATAGCGAAAGTGAGAAAAGAACAGAAAAAATACTAATTGAGTCACTGTCGAATATCAAATAACAAATAATGACAAAATGTTAGTCACCCCAATCAGCTGATAGGTATCATTCGATTTTGGAAATAGTTAGTTGGTTGGTAACACAAAAGAAACTAGATTTCTCTCTAGAATTGTACGTTGCAATAAAAGTGCAATAGGATACAAGCATAAATTTTGCTATTGGTGGGAATTGACGCTTTATCAGGTCTCCTAACACCTTGCATGTCAATTTTTCAAAAAAATATAAAATTTACTTTTAAAACGACTTTAAAAATCATAAAATTTGAAAGTCCGCCAAAACACACTTTACATCATAAAGATGGCTACCCCATGGTGTGACGTCATTTGTTCACGTTCTTATTCGTGTATCACGCTCTGAGTTCTTGTGACCTAATTTGTTTCTGAAAGCTTCAAAAATGGATAAAGCCGAAAAAAAACCTTTGTATTCCGAGTATTGCATTGTTCCAATGTGTAAATCAACATCTATTAAAACTCCAGACAAAATATTTGTTACTTTACCTGGTGGCGCAAGCAAAAATACACTTAAGAGAAGGGCATTATGGTTGCAAGATATGCGTTGAAGCAAAGACGATATTTTGACAAATACTACTACTTTTGTTTGTGAAAACCATTTTAATGTAAGTAAGTACCTACTTCTATGCTAGTAATTTTTATTCTTGAATAGTTTGAGGTTATGTACCTATATGTCTAGGAATCAACCATAAAAACATCATTTTCTTACGACCACACATCGAAATATGGTTGGTATATATTATATAAATAATACATAGGTTAAATCGTACTTCCGATAATGCTTCAACTCCTCTTATTTCCTCTGCATTAAAGCAGCTGTTTGACTTCATAAATTCAAGCAGCATAAATGAGTCTACTTTGGGCAAGTTATCAGTTTGTGCTTTTACAAAACCTTCGCTAGCCATATCTTTACTCACAAAATATCCCCTCCCCTCCTCAGAAACTAAGTAGAAGTGAGGGGCACAATAGAACTTCTAGATCTCAGTGATTGTTACCCCAAAATATCAAGAAAAGCTTGCTTCAATTGCATTGCATTTGACCATGTCAAGCGGTCTTAAAGGATATACTGATGAAAACCAAAAAATGAACATAGTATATAAACGTATCGATAAAAAATATTAAAATTTATTTTTTGGGTGAAGTGTTACGACAGATACAACCATCCTATCAATAAAAATTATCTGTCGGATTCGTAAATTGGATATTTTATATTTTTATACAGACAAATAGTCTGCTCATAATATTCATCTGATTATCTCGTGTTTTTAGTGGAAATAAACATTTAAGTAACTTAAACTCATAAAAGTTTATCAAACAACTGATAATGTGACTCTTTTTTTTGTGTTATCTATTGATAAGATAAAATTTGCAGTTGTTAAATCGTCGGTATTTAGAGGATTCGTAGAATTTCAAAAAAAAATAATTGTCTTCACCAAATACGGAGAATGTCGTAGAACAATTGTTATGAAATCGTTGTGTAAAGTGACATCTGTTTGTTATCTCATTTCACTTCCAGTTTATTTAGGAATAAAAAAAACAAAAACAGATCGATGCTTGAACGAACAGATTGTATTTTTTTACAAATATCAACGTTACGACCTGCGTTATAGCATTGTCTAAGACAATGGTTATAGACATAAATGGGTCCAACTATTAAAATCAGAAAGATGTTGGTACACAGATGGTACAAAGACATCCTCAGGCTCTGGTGCAGGTGTAGGAAACAAACATAAACCTACCTAAGATCCCGACTGGGTCCAACTATTAAAATTAGAAAGATGTTGGTACACAGATGGCACAAAAACATCCTCAGGCTCTGGTGCAGGTGTAGGAAACCAACATAAACCTACCTAAGATCTCATTCAAGTGTGTGTCAGGTGGGAATTTACGTTATACATACATGTATGGGGAGCTGACATGATTTAAGTACAGAAAACAAATCTTGGATATCGAGCAGCTGGAAGCGTGAGAGAAAGAAGTGAACGACCTAGGACAAGATAGTTAACTGACTGTGTGTATTAGAGTATAAATTAGGAATGGAAAGCAATCGATAGAGTAGCTAAAGGACGTTAAATTGAGAATCCCAACATCAAGCGATCAGATGATTATCAAACGACACTGTCAACTGTCACACAGTCTGCTTGGCGCCAACCAACCCTCAAAAGTTAGGTTATTTTCCTACAAACGCGCTTTTCTTCACAAATTTTCATACGCAAAGCAGGTCTTTTCTTAATTCTTTTGATAACCATTGGAAAAGTAATGCGAAAAGTACACGCTATGGCACTTTTCCTCACCGATATGTCAAACAGAGCTATCTATGACCTGTCAACTTTTTTGACAATTCAACCTAATAGTGAATTTCTGTACAATTTTTAAATTTAAACCAAATGTAAGCAGACTATTTATTTCAATTTTTATTTTTATTTATTAATTATAAAAACATTAACCTATTAAGCATTATTTTAGGAATCAAAATAATTTATCGTTGTCCAATGGGCTCATTTACATATTTTTATTTATTTTATTATTGGGAAGAGCACATCATTTTGAGGCTCTGTGCAAAAAATTAGACGTCAGCGAGACTCCTAAGTCGCCTAAAAAAAATTATAAACATTAAACAGCGCTCCTCTCCGAATTTCAGGCGTGACGTCATCCCATATGAAATCTTTCGTTGAGAGAGCGGATACCGCGCCGATCGGTTCTCGGTTAGATGAAGTAACAGTATTTTGCTAGCTTATATGCTTATTATTTATTATACGTTTTAGCAAACTCTAAACAGTGTTATGTTTGTGAAATGAGAACGTTTAGGAATAATTTAAACTATTCGACACAATGGACCAGAACCAGAGTAAAAAAAGCTATAAATATTGTGCGGTTCCAGAATGTAAAAGAATTACGATTAAAACATCTAACAAAACATTTATTTCTATTAATAAGGATGCAAAAAAAACGGAAGTGATGGCAGAAAAGCATGAAAAGACTCAAAGCAATCACTGATAATCAACATACTTTGTGTATTTTTAGGATTTTATTTTTCTTCAATAGGAATCGTTATAAATTACCCTATAAAATACGTTGTGAATCCATATTGAGAGGGTTATTGAAAACCACACGCTTGTATTAATCTAAATTTTTTTAAATACGAAGATGATATTGTTCTTATAGCTTGTGGTGTTATTAATGTTCAAAATTATTCAATAAAATAATGGATCAGTTCTTCACAAATTAAATTTTATTAAATCGGTACTGCTTTTTTTTCCAAAAAACAAGTTATCTTTTTCAGTAAATCATCAACAAAACTGGCGTATATTATATGTTTTAAAACAAATTATTTTATTTGTTTCAAAATCCGGATCAGCTCTAACAAATATCGCTTTTTTTACCAGTTAGGTGCATGTGCATTTGAATCTGATGTAAACATTTGGAACTAATATTACCTGCTTGATCAAAATAAGTTTTTCTTGTTCTTTTCAACATTGATGATTTAATTTCCACTACACATTCATCATAAATAGCTTGGAGAAGCTCCTTCAATTGGGCAGTCTGCAGTTAATAAAATTGCAATTTGTTACTGAGTAACCTATAGCGTTATCTCCGTAACTTTGTCCACCAGACCAGGAATAAAATAAAACATCTGGAATCACCCTGTATATCATTTGAGAGAGCATGTATTAATGAAAATATTGACAATTTTAATCATTCTTGCCGGAAAACAGCCAAAAACTATGTGTCACACAGTATAAAATTATAATTTAATGAACTCGTGTTTTTGATTAAAAAGCTCCATAATCATTAGCAAGTCCACTTCTGGAAGATTTAATGAGTCTGCTTTTTTAAAATCAGGTCCACACATTTTATTTTATTCACACAAAATTTTGCGAATAATTCAAAATAAATAAATTCTACGCGAGGCACGTTACAGTCAGAAGCGTAATGTTTGTGCACATTAACTTTCATATGCGGTGACGTCACAGTCATAGTCTTCGCCCCGCTACGGTATGCTTGTTTAATTGGTTGTATTCGGAGAACGACATATATTCTATTAACATGACATTTTCAGAATCATATTTTTATCCTTAGTACTCTGTCTTACGACAGTTATAAATGATTTAAAAATTTTAGTAAACGAGCCCATTCGGACATTGAAAATACTCCTCCAGATATTATCGAAAAGGCTCGAGCTGCAACTGAAAATTTGTTACCTGAGGTTTCAATACAAAAAACAATTAATTATACATTTCATATTGTAAGTTCTTTCTATTCAAAGCTTAAATAAAATAACTATGAATTACTTTATTTCTTTCGTTAATAAATGTGGTTTTAGAAAAAATATTGCGTACAGCTTGTACGCAAATCACTTTTGCCACTCGCTAGATTTGCGGCTCTTGCCTTACGACTCGTGCCACAAACTTCTGCTCTCGTGGGAAAAGTAACGCTTTGCGCACTAGTTGTACAAACTACTATTCCTAGTTTTTATACATTGAAGGATGTTATGTTGGTGATAGTTGATTTTGATGGTTTGGGCAGTGTTCTACCCATACTTTTCTGACTACTTGTAGTATGTTTTATAATTATTGAAACCTATAAATAATTTTTAGATTTAATCTGTACTTATTAAAAGTATTCCTTTACGATAATATACATATTTTTATTATTTTCCAATAATTTTTGTTTAATTTACGATAAACTTTTCACTGATTGAACAATAATAATACGTTATAGATGATTTTATTATTATTTATTTGTAAATTAAATCGGAAATTTTTACACTGACGTGTATTTTAGTGTTGTTTATTCAAGTAATGTTTTATTTTTTAAATTAATGGTTTTATAACAACAAATTATCGTGTTTCGTAATAACGACATCGTTATATAACCGATTTAAATTGGAAACCAGAGGGCGGAAGAAAATTTGCATTTTAATGTATTAATATATTGCAAGCATGTGAAATATTCCAGTATTATCATATATTATCGTGCATTTTTTGATAGACTACTTCATTTTTGTACTGGTATTATTATAAATTCACTTCCTAACTATTCGTTTTTATTTTGAGTTACAATTTACTGAAAGCATATTTTAAATGACACTTTATTTATGTGCAAAAAGAATTTCTCCACGACTTAAACATTGCAAAAGTTACGTTTATGTTTCTCTTTAATTTAAAACAAATTGAATATTTTGTGGTTAAAAAACCCACTCACAATATAATAAAAACTGCTAATAAAGAAAGTGCCCAAAAAAACTTTCGTGATTTTTACCTATAAAAGTAGGACACGTGTAACAATAATAAATGATAAAATAAAAGTAACGTCCGTGACAACACCTACATCTAAAAATAATCTTCTACGTTGATGACCAACCGTAACATTTCAGATATCATTCCGGAAATATAAATAATTTGCTATAGTTGGTAGAGCGATATATAAAAAAAAAGTTTTCAGTTTTTAATTAATTCAGACAAAAAAAAATGCGTAATGACCGTGAGCGTTGTAAGGTAAGGGTCCGAATCAAGGGCGAGGTCATTTGTGCTTTTCACACCAAGTTTTCATACCGATGATGCCACATTGAGATATACTTCCAAGTTATGGGTAATTATAGATGAAGCTTGAAAAAATGTTATATTCAGTTATATACCATCAACTCAGGGCTTGCTGACGCATGTCGAGATCGAGAACGACTTGCTGATCTTGCAGGTCGGAACGCAGTGCGGCTAGAATGGATTCTGGCCCACTCTGGTTTTGAAGGCAACGAAATGGCGGATGCACTGGCTGTGGAAGGGGCGGCAGCGCCATTTTGCGGCCCGGGCCCGACCCTGGACCTAACAAAACAAACAATACGCAAGGAGACGAGGAAGTGGCTGAGGAACCAGCACCTCGCTCATTGGAATGCTATGCAGGGTCATAGAAAATCCAAACTTCTACTGAAGGAGTAGGTTGAGGAAGATAGCAGGACTCCTAACAGGGCACTGCTGTGTGAGGAAGCACCTCTACAACCTAGGAGTAGAGGAAAGTTCCCTATAAAGGGAAACCTCAGTCCATGTTCACTTAGAGTGTCCACACTGGGCTGTACTACGCAGGCGAATATTCGGAGTCCCTGTTATCGCCCCTGGAGACACAAGCAGGCATCCAATGAAAAAGGTTGTGGCCTTTATTGATGTCTAGGTAGCAAGAATGGCACAATGGGACCGCCAGTGGCCTCAGTGCTGGAACCTTGGCTTGAGTTTGTCTAGGTCAAGGCTCGCCTGCACATTTAGTAGTAGTATATTCAGAAGCCGAAAAGTACAGTGAAAAAAAGAGCTATTGTACTTTTGTCAATCAAGAAATAATACAATATCGCATGCGACAAAAAATATCCCCGCTTGGTGAGGAAATCGAGTAAGACTTTTTCTTTTCCTTAAAATAATAGTTATGCGGAAGCTGGGAGTAACTCAAACTGTGTGCATAAATGTATACATCGAGTGATACTTGTCTCTCTCACCACATCCGTACACAAAACACATGACAAGACAACGACATTTGACCGTTGTAATTTGTCATTGAAGTTCTATGCAGCGCCATCAATCAAGACGGTGGAACAGGTGAACTAATGTACAGATGCGTTCGTTTTCTAAATTTTCCGTGCAACAAATCTCAAAAAATACAATGAATTGAGATTTCATATTCTCAGAATCGAATTCTCTAGGCTTTCTTTTGGGGATAAGGTCTTGGCGTTCAAATTGGTGACCACAAATTGTCAAAACTGTCAAAATCACACCATCACTTGATGGCTTATATCTTTTTTATAACAATCTAAAACCTGACCAAAATACCTCATCCCCAAGACAAAGGTCCAAGTTATATTATGTTTAAAATTCAACTCTCAATTTTACTGCATTCTCTAGATTTGTTGCATACAAAATGACCCAAATTTTGTTGAATGTCAGGGGTGCCAACTGTTTTGAGCTGTCTAAATTGTGAGGAGTTAGAACAGTAATTGGCGGTATTAACATTGAAAGAAAAGAGAGAAAGAAGGAAAAATAGGTTTCCTAATACCCCAAGAGTAGAATCAGAGAGGGCCTTTTCTTTCTGAGACTTACATTGTTTTTTAGAGGAGTTCTAAAAACATTATAACATCGGTATTTAACAAGTTTCGCTCAATTTCAATACTAAAAACTATTTTGTATGTTTTTGCCTGAGTCATTTCTAAAATTAAAGTCAGCTTCCTCTCGACAAGGGCGCGTTTACTATCGGCAACCCTGCGGTGACACTTTTTGGAGAAATACTCACGCACGTGTCGACGAATCGATTTTTCAACTCTGGAAAGGGAAACCGAACCATTTAATACAAGCAGTGAACAAAAACCGATGAGCGTTAAAATTCAGAACATTCGATTCGATGATTCGTTTGTTCTTAGATCAACAAAGACCATTAACCTTCAATAACTGTTTAGATTAACCATAGTTTAACCAGCGTTTCTTGTTTTTTTTTTAACTGTTAGATTATAAAATAGTTTGGCAATCATCCGATAGAGATTAAATCTAATTTTTGCCAATATTTGTTAATTCTTGTACCTAATAGCTCGTATAAATTGTATTTGCAATGATGTGTAGAAAACTGTTTTATTATCAAAAATGGAAAAGTGAACAAATTAAGATGAAAAATTTTTTCTAAAATATTGTTTATTCAAATCTCCCAAAAAGACTACAACTCTACTTGATAACTCGCTTATATAAAGGGTGTCCCTCGACGAGTTAAAACTATCTGTATATGGCAAAATACTTATAGTAAAATAATGAAAATTTCTACGTTTAGGTTTTCGGATACGATTTTTTTACCTAAAATATTTTCAAAGACGGCAGACTTCCGGTTCTACCGGAAATCGACTGCAACTTTGTTATTTCAAATGGAACACCCTGTATATTAGTACATTTTTGAAATCCACGTAATATTTTAGTATAGTTTTGTCGGAAAACTTTTTTCGAAAAATGCATATTTTTTGAGTTATTAATTTTTTGGTAAAAGATTTGACGGTTGCAGACCTTTACAAATTATTTTTTTAAGAGGATACACTTAAAGATATGAAAATGGTTTCTGTTTGGTTGCTTTAAGCAAGGTCAGACCTATTTGAATCTATGTTGAAAAATTTTTCATTTTATACAGGGTGTGTATAGAAAGTGTTCAAAGTTTAACTTCATAAATATCAAATTCCTTTATTTTTTTTTAATAGAACCACCCGGCTTTTTCTATTTTAATGCATTCAGGGGTAAAAATAAGGCAAGTTCATGTATACTTTCCTATACCTAAACCATACCGTTATCCAGATATTAAATGTTTTCTGTACATTTTTTGAGATGTTACTGCAAATAAAGCACATAAATTCTTGTAACAACTTTGCCATATTTACCATGTATTAAAAGAAAATTTACATATTCTTTTTTATTTCTTAGTGCTTGTATCAACGGGTTAAAATAAAATTTAGACCCCAGCTGCATCTCTGCAGAAATTTTCATGATTTTACTACTTATTATAAGTATTTTGCCATATACAGATAGTTTTAACTGGTCGTTGGACACCCTGTACAGTGATGTTAAATCCTGTAATACAATGTAACAAATTTTCCATTTATCCTATTTGAAACTATGGGAAAATACATCTACATCACAAACAATTACAATGTACATATAATTCGAAGAAAAGTCAATGTGACTTTCTGAAACATCCACGACCAGCTGCCAAGTATAAGGATTTAAATTTAGTTTAATTATGAATATATACGAAAGAAATAGACAGCGTGTCTGTTTTGTCGGTGACGTTAACAAGCACAGCGTTAATTATACATTTTAAGTGTAACAATGTTTTCGCGATAGATTTAGATTACGGTTAATTCTGCTCATTTGTTTTTTAAATAATCTATTGTCAAGCGGCGGTTGAAACCTTTTTGATTCACCGAAGGCTGTCGATGGAAAATATAAAATGAATTTTACAATTTGTCTAAATATATTCTGGATTTTTTGCAACGTTATTTGTGAATTTTGATATTGCTATTTTTTTAACAGTGTAGATATCGGAGAAAACAGCAGCCGTTGGTACTGAATGTTTGTTTTGGTTATTAGATTATTCAAAAAAATTTTCATCAAATTTCTAAGATGCCTAAAGAATCTACAGCATTTTTTGT
>CAJUYI010000132.1:166778-177751 GCA_910591695.1 Galerucella pusilla
CAGCGTAGAAGGTGGCCACTAAGGCAGCGGTTGATACTGAATTTTTTGTTTTGGTCATTAGATTACTCAAAAGAATTTTCATCAAATTTCTAAGATGCCTAAAAAATCTACAGCATTTTTGGTGAAATTTAATTAATTTTTTCATTTTTAACAGTGTAAAAGGTGGCCGCTGAAACAGCGGTTGATACTGAAGTTTTGTTTTGGTTATAAGATTACTCAAAAAAAAAATTATCAATTTTCTAAGATACGTAAGGGATCTACAACCTTTTTTGTGAAATTTGATAAATTTTGTTACTTTTAACAGCGTAGAAGGTTGCCGCTGAAGCAGCGGTTGATACTGAACTTTTGTTTTGATCATTATCATCATAATAGTATTTACAGTACAACAATTTTATTGGCTAGCATATTGAATACTATAATTTAAAAGATATATTAAACGACATCTCAAAGACATAAAAATTATTTAACAATAAAAATAAATCGAGTACACACATTCCACGAATGTTGTTTTTGTCCAGACCGAACCAGATTAATTTCGTTTTTATAATAATCCATAAATTAATTTAAATAATGTTGACGTGATTAGTTAGCGAATTGGTATTGAAACATTAAAATAAAATATATGTCAATGCCAGTATAGTTTCTTTATTTAATATAAGTATTAACGCCTCTTGCAGAGTTTGATAGTTTTTTTTAAATTTACACTTCTTGTGAAACTCTTTCATTATTCCACTATAGTGTAGTGTAGTGTCTTCTTCTATATTAGTTTGAATGAATTCGACTAATAGTAAAAAATCAGATATATAGATACGATACGATTTTTATGCCAAGATCAAAATGGAGATATAAAATGCCATTCGGTACATATTTTTTAACAAAATATTTCAGGAAATACCGAAAATTAAGCTGAAAGATTTCCAAAATAAGTAGAGCGGGTGTAGTGTAGAGTAGCAGGTTATTTAAGACTATTTTACCTCACTGGAGTCAGTGTATTTATTTAAATAATAATGGTAACTTTTCATGATAAATTTACTGTCACAATTGAACTTTTTAATTAGAATTCCAAGTTGAATTGAAATCTTAAAATAGAATTTATTACTCCACGAACAAATTCATCAAAATGTAGTGATTCGTATTGGATATTATTTGTGCAATTCCTATTATTATTATAGTGTTCATAAATACAAAAGTAAATAAACATATTTTTGACCACGAATTGAACAGTTACAATTACCATAACATCCTGTACAATTCATGAAGTTATAAAATAAGCGTATTTAAAAAAAATTTATTCAAGCTACCATCACTTTTTTCTCATTAATAGTTCAACAAAACTTCTCTCACGTGCAAAAAATTCAAACGAATAATTGTATGATCTATTTGGTTGAATGACCGTATCTTAATCCTGACGAATAGAAGCTTTGAATCCTGTAAATGAGGTCAAGGAAGGTACTTGCGTCATTCGGCAAACTAAAAACCTCCAAGTGCTGGTCGTAGTCTCTCTAAAATGTCCCGCGGCAATTTATAATCCGTTTTTAGAGAAAATTATGGATTGTGGGTACCTATTTTCGGTTGAAGGAGAAAGTAAAATATAATTTAATGTTAGATACAATAATAATTGTAAATTGTGAAAAGCTCAAAGTATTATTACGTTAAGTAAGTAGGTACCTACTTGAGGGGAATAGTCAATATAGGCCAGTCGGTATGGGTAATTTTAGACCAAAAGTACAAGTAATTAGCAATACCGCTGATTTTTTGGAACTTTAGTGCTTTACGTCAGGTTATGTTTGAGCGACATGGGTCGCGACGCAAAAGGTCTGACCGTTAAGTTACGTTACGTTATGTTACGTTGCTTCGTTATGTGCCCTGCTTGCGTGCGTGTGCTCTCTCCTGAGTCTCTCTTTCGCTTAGTACTCAGCGATTCATATGCTTCGGCCGGGAATCGAACCCGAGCCGCCCGCGCTGAAGGCGAGCATTCTACCACTGAACCACCGATGCTATATTAAAATTCTATGCAAAGCTGGTATTCGCAGCGCAGTGCTGGTGATCTATATAAAGATCTGTATAAATGTCACTTTTGACATTTCGTTCATTTCGAAGAAATTTAAAATATTTTATTAGGAATTTTTTTCAATAGGATCGCGCAAAAAATGGTATAAGCATCTCGAACGTTAGGGGTAATTACAACGTTTGCATGTAGATTCCTCTCGTAAAATTGGACAAAATGATATGAGGATTAAGGGTTCTAGCACATTTACTTTTCGAAATACAGGGTGTTGAAATTTGTGCCATTATCTATAATAATAATAATGAATATTCTGCTAAATATTTCAAACGTCTACCTGTTGTCGTTATTAATATCAAGCACGCGACACGTACTACCTTTTTTCTATAAGTACCTTGAAGTATGTAGATTAATATAAAAAAAAGTTTACCACTCTATCGATTTTCCAAATTAGAAAAAAAAATCAAAAAACTTTTTTATTAGAAATTTTTTAATATTTCACGCTGGAAGGAAGGTGGGGAAGAATAAAAAATACCACCGTGTAGGGGAAGTGTTTTGCAACAAAAAAGATCCCATGCGTTTTTTCCGTCCGATCAATGGTTTGTCCGGAAAAAATTCGGTAAACTAAGTATGTGTTCCGCATCCGCGCGACTCTGCTGCACGGCGGAAAAAAATATAAATATTCAATCAGAATTTTTTTTAAATCATTGGTGAGAGTTAAGGTTGCAAATAATAAATAAAAGGTGACAAATTAATTTTTATTTATTTTTATTGGAAAAATGTATGAAAAAAGTTATGTACTTATCTTAAAATTAGATATTAATCATCTTCCATACATTTTCACTATATACATTTTGTTCGTTGAATATTAATCTTTATATTACATGAGTATCAAATTTTGTTTTGAAAAAATAAAGATTCCTACCCTAATCTATAAAAATTGCTATTTTCGCTTAGAATACAAAAAATCATTGAATCCAAAAATATATGTAAATTAATTAATTTTGTATTTATATATTCTTGATCTTAGCAGTTTTCCCCAACATTTCTATGCAAACCCCATTAAAATTACTCCAGTTTTATCAAAGTTACAGTATTTAATATATATTTTCTTGTAAATTCAAGATTCCTAAAAATTACAAAATAATGAAAAGTGCCGTATTTCGTAATTAGGAAAAATCAATTATGCATAAATTTTATCTATGGAATAGACCTCCTAAATAACAGTTTCCATCCTTCGAAAAATTGTTTCAATGCCACCTAATTATATAATATATTTTTTATTGAGATACTACTTGGTTTTTTATTAGAATAGAATATTTATATTTTATATGAAATATTTGCTAAAAATGATTATGTGCTATGACAAAAAAATGCATTCTTAAAGCCGACACTTTCCTCTTCAAAACGCCGTATTACAATTATTTATATCTACAATTGTACAATAGTTTATAATGTACTCCGCCGCGCTTCAGAAAATAGAGTCGCGCGGATGCGGAACACATACTTAGTTTACCGAATATTTCCCGGACAAACCATTGCTCGGACGAAAGAAACGCAAAAAACCTTTTTCGCTGCAAAACACTCCCCCTACACGGTGGTATTTTTTATTTTTCTCTACCTCCCCCCTAGCGCAAAATATTGAAAAATTTCGAAAAAAAAAAGTTTTTTGATTTTTTTTTCTAATTTGGGAAATCGAAAGACTGGTAAACTTTTTTTAATATTAATCTACATAATTTAAGGTATTACTTGTAGTTGTTACCCCATCGTCTGGCCTAATAGCAAATTTCAAACGGTACACCAAAAAGAGATATAAAATCAGAAAAATGTGTTGATTGTGGTATAATGAATACTCAACTGTTATAATATTTCTTATCTGGAAATTCTATAAAATACTCAACAAAAATATTAACATTATTCTCGAGTATTTATAATGTTATGCATGTACGTGAGACAGATGACATTTAAACGTTCAAGGTCGTCACTCGATGCACTTCCTAACAAATACTACGAGAAATATAAACTTTTATAAAATATCGAAATTAGCTGATTCGAATATTTACTTAAATTATTTTTATATCGCGCTCGTAGATATGTTCTCAAAATAATATTTTTTATTTCAACCTTGATTCCTATTTAATTATTGTATTTTAATTGAAATTCGTATTGTAACTGGAATATAAATAAATTCAATTATTACCTCAAAAATGAATAAAAATGATATTGTTTTTTATTTTAATTTAGAGTATTTAAAGATATACAGCCTATTATATTTTATGCCACATATATACGTTCAAACTGAAAAACTTTTCAAAGAAAACCGCAAATTCCTAATAATGAAAGCGAAACCATAACTAGCGTGACAAGAAATGACAATCATGAGAGATCTCAACCTATTTCTTGTTTTGACCGAGAGAGAAGAAAATAAACTATTGTAGGATAAAAAGAAAATACAACAAAAGAGACTATGGCAACTGAAGTTTTTATCAAAATTTTAATGAAAGTAGCGTTAAAATCGATTTTTTGGAAGCCATTTTTACACACACATGCACCTTGTCTACAGATGGGGTAGGGGTAGGTTAGTGTAACCCCTTTATTATTCCTAAGATACTGACTAAAAAATATAAAATCTAAAAATGATAATCATAAATAGCCAGAGATAAAAAATATAAACAAACATTATAAAAGCAGTGTATAGAAGCGTGTAGTCACATTTAAATATTATTATTCTCATTTAATCACCAAATATTTAAAATTATTAAAGATGTAAATACTTTATGCCCCTAAAACTTTCAGAATGTGTAAAATATGTGGTTATTATTATTATCATTATAATAAAATTCAAATTTGGTAAAATAGACTAACCTTTCCGCCTTCCGAAAGGTCCCAAAAAGGCATTATTCTTACCAACTATATTATCATCAATATATTTTATCAGCTTGGCCACATCCTCATTTTTTTTAGGTACACCAACACTTTTTTGTTTTTGAAAACGAAATGGATAATCCTCAGGAAAAGCATACAATCGTCTATTTCCATAAGATTTTCTAATTGTTGTAGTAGTTGATGTCATTTTCTCATTTTATATGGCACTAATAAATGTTTATTATAAATATTGTTCAATTTTAAACACTACGCGATCGGACTTTTTAGATCATATATGTCCCCGCCGCACTTTATTTCGCGAGACTTTGAGACTATCTAACCAATTTTTGCTGTCCGATTCGGTATTTGTTTTATATTATGACACTACCTCAGCAGGAACCAAGCAATCGATTCCTGCAACGGACCTATCCGATGATATTAACGAGGAGAATGTAGATAAAATGCCTCAATCCACCTTCCCTATAGGCAACATGCCATACTTTTCCATTTATTCTGACAAAGCAACACTTTTGATAAAGAGCAAAACTTCACCTTCTATCCAGGCAACTTGTCTTACACTAAACACCAGCACCATCTATCGCAGTAAATTCAAAGCAAAACAGTGGAGATCAAATCTGCAATATTTATTTAGTAGTTCACCTTCTCTCTAGCAGAGTGCAGCATACAATAACGTTTCAATAAAAATCCGATATATTTATCTATTGATATTGTCTAGTTTTCAATAAAAAAGTAACCAAACCATTCTTTTACTGCAACTATCATTTTATCTCAATACTTTTAAAGTATCAACAACTGAAAATTATAAAATTTCGATATGCCATGGCCGGAAGTGTGAATTAGAAAATTTGTCATCTTCAAGTTGGTGCTGAAATGACAGTATCTTCTGAATAAAATTTATTCAAAAAATAGATACCTGGAAGCATTTGGAATTATTGTTTTAGTATAGATGATCCAATTAGTTATATCTATTGCTTAACTTTATTTTAATAATATTATTGTGAAATAAATTATTAGACAGTCAACGACTAGCTGTGTTTGCCGATCTTACACGACCTTCCCAATTTTCAACGATCGTCCACGTCCTGCTGTCGCTGTCAGTGCCCTTTACAAACAACAGCGAGTAGGTAACTTTTTCTAAAAAATTGCAATAATCTTTTCGGAGCACTCCCATTATTAATAAGTTTTTTTCAACTCGCAACAACTTTATTTCAAGGGGTAAGTGCTTTAATACTTTCTGTTTAGTTATTAGATTTGTTTTAATCCATTTTAGTAGGTTTGCACCATGCATTTTTTACATTGCCCATTATGCGTCATGTCTATTCTCTGAAAATAATAGTTTCTATTCGATTTTTGCTTTTATCAGAAAGAAGTTTTATAAGTGGGAGTTTAATTCACGCTCATTTTTAGATTATAATGATTTCAAGTGGTTTTTGAAGATATTGTTTGGGTTTTTGTGTGATAAACATGTCAGCTTGATCAAACAAATAGTATTTAAAGGCTTCCTGATTTTTACAGACGTTATAAATTCATCCGATTGTATTGAAATAACTAAAAACTGATTTAATGATGCTTTTAATTACGATATGGTTGTTGGGTTTACTTTTTTGATTTCAAAGTCGCAGACGTCATCTTGAACAAAAGTGGGCAATGCGAGACAAAGTATTTATTCCTCTATCTTCAGGTCATAAATTGCCAACATTCTTGGCATTGTAAGGACCTTGACTAGATAGGTATAAGTCGTCTGTAACGTTGATTTTAAACTTACGGTCATTCCACGGTCGGTGACCCTGGGGTGTAAGCCTTTGTTCATCAACCAAATCGTACTCACCTGTAGACTAGAGATTCCGAGAATCCTCCAAAATATTTGTTTCGTATTGATTTGCGTCTATAAAAATTTTGTTTTAATAAATATTTGTTTTCGGCTTATCGGTGATTCAGACTGTTTTTGTGTTCAATTAATTTTGACCCATTTTGTGCAATTTTATTGTTGGAAAGTAAGTTTTTTACGCTTGGCTATCAGTTAGTAATTGCATGTTTGAGCAATTAAACAATGATTTAGAATAGAAAGGATTTAATAACGTAGTTTTTTTTATTAATTTTAATCGATTTCAAAACATTAAAAAAACTTGTTTATATCTGATACCTACAACTAAGTAGATAACAAATTGATTCTAAGAAAGATTACTTTTAAAATTCTCTTTATTAAGCTTTTAAATTTCCTTCACTTCATATTATTCACAAAAAAACAATTTAGGTACTTGATAATTTACTGATAATTGAAAGACACACTTTTAATAAAACCATATGAAAGAGACATGTTCGAAAAGTGTTTTTTTAAACTGTTTTGAAGTTCCATTACTACTTCCATTATTTATTTCAATTATTTTAACTAAATTGTTGAGTGATACTAAATGTTTGATCATCTTGTTGTTTTGCCAGTAATGAAAGAAAATTATTTTCAAAACAACACATCTCAACTTAACGAAAACTAGTAAATTGTGTTGTCTTTAAACTAATACAATCAATCAGTGTGATATTATTTCTAGAACTGAAACAAAGTAAATTAATATTAATATTTTCACTTCAAATTTCAGTTTAGCTTATTGTCAAATAACTAATCACATCCTAAGGTCATCACCTTGGAATTATGAAGCAATTATTAAATTCACACTGGTTAATAAGTATTTGTGTTTTAACTGATATGAGAGACAAAGCAATTATAAGGTACAAATGGGAATAACCTTCCAATTTATGTACATGAATGTGATTATTAAAGGTATTAAAATTCATTATTATATACTGAGTGTACATTGAATTTTACTAACAATAGAAATACAATATGAGCCAAATAATAACAAGATTTCATGTAGCCTTCTTTTATGTCTGCCAGCTCTTTGATTTTTCTACTTACAATTTAATTTTCATTCTTCATTAACAGCTTAAGCATACCATGGAAGATTCCTTATTTTAGGCAGCATTAGTAAACTTTATGTGTTGAATTTTATTTATGTTTATTGTCCAAAGTGTTTGGAATGGTTCATTTTGATTTATATTTAAAAAAAAAACTTGTATTAACCCAATTAGCATTTTCTTATGGTGTAGAATTATTCATTATGCTAAGAGTCACCAAAAGGCAAGCTTATTTGACAACCACTATTAGAAGTGGCCTTAAAAAACCTGAAGCATCGTTTGTAGTTGGTACATAATTGAATGAAAATTGTTTGTTTTTAGCACAGAGAACTGGTAATAGGGGAAAATATAGTGTGTGCAGAGAAAAGGAGATCTTCAACTGAGAGCAAGTTCATCCACCACAACGGAGAGCCCCAGGCAGACGGGGCCACAAGCTCGTGTTTCGGTGAAGGACAACGCTCCTTCCACCAAGCGACGCTGGGTCCCACCTTCTACACTGAGACATCAAGATGCTCTTACGCCAGAATCACGTAATGACCTGGTGTTCCGCAAAGTGCGCGGCATTCTCAATAAACTCACACCAGAAAAGTTTAAGAAGCTGAGCGATGATCTGTTGCGCATAGAACTACAATCGAATGTCATCTTGAGGGGTGTCATCTTTCTCATATTCGAGAAGGCCCTCGACGAACCGAAATACTCGTCTATGTATGCGCAGTTGTGCAAGCGACTGTCAGAAGAGGCACCTAACTTCGAATCCCCCGATCAACCCACTTCCTTCAGAGTTCTTTTACTTAATAAGTGTAAACTCGAATTCGAAAATAGAGCGGCGGCACTCGATAACAATGGCGCTTCTTACGGAGCTACCTTTGGCGGCGCCAATTCCGAAGAGGAGGAGGAGAGAAGGCAAATCGCCAAAAGGAAAATGCTCGGCAACATCAAATTCATTGGCGAATTGGGAAAATTGGAAATACTATCGGAAAACATTCTACACCTTTGCATCAAGGAGTTACTGGTTAGACGTGGCGATGACTTTTCCGAGGACCTCGAATGCCTCTGTCAAATTTTACGGACCTGCGGCCGCATCTTGGACACCAACAAGGGTAAGTACCACCACGAGAAGAACTTCCAGATGTTGATGTAAATATTTTCTATTTGTTTACAGGTAAAAACCTCATGAACCAGTACTTTGAAAGAATGAAAATGTTGGCAGATAGTCAAGATTTACAACCGAGAATCAGATTCATGTTGAAAGACGTGATCGATTTAAGAGACAACGGATGGATGCCGCGAAAGGCAGTCATCGTTGAAGGTCCGATGCCTATCAATCAAATCAAACCAGCCGACGACGATCGTCACGTTGGTTTTAGAAGAGACCGTAATCATGATAGAGACTCAGACAGACCGAATATACCGGATTTGTTCCGGCATCCCATGAAGACCAGGTCTGGTCTAGACGACATGCTTATGGGTAAGTTAGAAGTGTTGTAATATGGTAAAAATATTGGATTGTGCTAAATAGTGTTGAATTATCCATTTTTGTTTTTTCTTTTATTTTCTCGTCAATATTTGTTGATGATAATTTCGATAAAAATGCGGAAATTTGCAAATTTGGTACATTTGAACTACTCGATTTAATTACATCTTTCTATGTAAAAGTTGTTATATTTGACCTACCGACAATGTTTTATATGAATCTAACAGTGAATTTCTCTATTCTCACATTTAAATTTATTTTTTGATCCCATCTTAATGGTAGGTTCTATGAAATGTCCTCGTTTCCTGAAATGCTTTATTTCTAGTAAATACTAACTCCTTGCTCTAATAATTTCGATATCAATGCGGAAATTTGCAAATTTGGACTTGGTACATTTGAACTACTCGAATTAATTACATCTTTCTTTGTAAAAGTTGCTATATTTGATCTACCAACAATGTTGTATATGAATCTAACAGTGAATTTCTCTATTCTCACATTTAAATTTCTTTTTTGATCCCATCTTAACGGTAGGTTCTATGAAATGTCCGTGTTTTCTAAAATACCTTATTTTTAGTAAATACTAACGCCTTGCTCTAATAATTTTGATTAAAACTTTACATTATTTAAAGGAAATATGATACAAAACCATGATCAAAACAGCCCGACAGTTTCATACTATTTACAATGCTAGATGTGAAGATACAAATTTTAGTCTGAAAACAATGAGAAAGTTGTGTCTGATGAGAAAGTTGTGTCCTATTGTGATATTAATATAAAAATAGCTTTTCTCCTAATATTTTGATCTACAGTTTGATTTTGTACTTGTAAAGGTCCTTGGTGAAACAAAATCCGAAAATGTGCAACAATTTTAATGTGTCCATATTGATATTCTAATTGCATATATAATATTTTTGATGCTTTTTATCTATTTTTGTTTTTTTCTCTTGTCAATATTTGTTTATTAATATTATTATATTTTAATAATTAATTGTAGGTATCAACCTATCGCCTTCTGCTCCGTCTCTAATACAAACTGGTCCGCCATTTGGGTCGCATAACGGTTTCGGCAGTCAGAGGGATGGAAGTTACAGGGGGCACAACAATCAACGTAGTGGAGCTTACAATTACAACAATCAAAGGGGGCAGTACAAGCACAATCAGAATAATTCAAATTCTCAGTTTAACCGTAAGTTTACTTATATATATAGATATATTTTTGATTATTTAAAGAAATTTTATTTTGATCTAGAGTCGAACAAGGAACTAGCACCGCGTTTTAAAAAAAGTAATTTGATAGTGGGAAAAGACGAAATGGCCGATGTGGAATTGAGACCGAATTCGATGTTGATAACGAAAGCTTCATCATTGAAAAATAATAATATGATGAATAACAACAAAAGTATGGAACCCACTTTTGCACAGCCTACGATCAAACAACCCCCATCGACTTTGCTGAAAGATCCATTGCCCATTAAACAAATGCCTGCCGAGAAGCCTAAGCAGTCCAAAAAAGACAAAGTGAGTTTCCTTTCCTGTTTTAGTTTTGTTAATTTTTATTCATTTTTCTCCACCTTTTTATTATTTTTTCACAATTATTATAGTCAACATTTGTTTTTTATTATTTTATATTTTTGTCCATTTTTTATTAATTTCTGCCATTTTTTATTTGCTGGCAATTTTAATTGATTTTTTTTT
>CAJUYI010000132.1:177761-211936 GCA_910591695.1 Galerucella pusilla
TTTTTTATTAATTTTTGCCATTTTTTATTTGTTGCCAATTTTAATTGTTTTTTTTTCAATTTTTTTCAAGTTTCTTCCAAGGTTTTGTTCATTTTTGTCCATTTTTTTAATGAATTTTTGCCATTTTTGGCAATTTATAAAAATTTTCATTGATTGTTATAGTGTAACTAATGTCAATGTGATGACCTTGAACTGTATTACATCTTTTATGCAGGTTAATTTTAATCCACTATATTAATTTGAATTACATTTGAAAAGCATTATTTCACAATTTTCGAATTTATAAAAAAAATTTGTGCACGTCATTGGGCGGCTTTTTCCTTCAAAGGAATTAAAAATATGGGTCATCACATTAACAATAGTTACACTATACCAATTGTTGGTGTCATCTTTGAAATTTTGCTCAGATTTTTGATAATTTTGGTCTGCTTCAGTCGATTGTCAATTATTAAAGATTTTTCTCAATTTTTATTTATTTTTGTCCATATTTTTATTAGTGTTTCGCACTTTGTTTTGCAGGGCCCAAATAAGGAGGAAGTATTGAAGAAATTCAATACTTTAATAGACGAATTTTGGAAGGGTGAAGTAGATCTTAAACAAGCTATTTATTCATATAAAGAACACAAAGTCCCCGATAAATTTGCTAAAGAAATGGTCTTGAGCGGATTATCGACAGCTTTAGAAAAATCTGGTAATATTCAACATCATAATTTCACAAATTTCTCTATTTTAATTCAATAAATTTTTTCACAGATGTCGAACAAGAAAAACTAATCAGATTCCTTAGCAATTTAAAAGAAGACAACCTAATAAGCGGCAACACCGTCCAAGACGCGTTCAAATCTTTATGCAACGTTTTGGAAGAAAGAGAAAACGAAATTACTAAAGTAACGAATTCCGCTTCGGTTCTTTTCGCTACGGCCATTTGCGAGCATCTCGTGCCACTATCGGACGGAGCTAATTTGACTGAGAACGGAGCTCACCATCCCCTATTCTTATTGGTGTTGCAGAATATACACAAGAAGAGAGGCAAGAGCGAATTGTCTGAAATGTTCAACAAAAGCAAGGTACTTACATATAAAAATATAAAGTAACAATTTAGGTATTTATTTTTAATTTTTTTTATTTTTCAGATAAACTTGATGACTCAACTTCCCGATAGTGATAAGACGAAAGAACGTCTTTCGGAGATTCTAGAAGAAAGAGATCTTACGTTCCTGTATCCACTTCTACGTATCCAAGCCGATCTGGCACGACAACTTCAAGCCGATCCAAATCCTCAAGCTTTCTATAAATGGATCAAGGAAAATTTGGAACCGTCGAATTTCAACGATCCCGGTTTCATCAACGCCCTTATGACTGTTTTATTAAAATATATTACTCAGGTAAGTTCAAAAATAATCAAAACTTTTCAGTGTTTTCAGCTCCATTCACTGTTTGACTTGGCGAAGGATAATTAAATGCAGTTTTTTTATTCCTTGATTCCTTAGCAACTCATCCGTCTTGTATTATTCAAAATTCGACCTAAATTGACAAATTGCATCATAATACATTTGAACTACTCGATTTAAATGTATTTTTCTCAATACCATACAAACTACTCGCGTTAATTACACTTTTTTTACATTTAAATGGCCATCTTTTGTTCTCATCTCTCGTTACATTTGAACTACTGATAAAACCATTTGAAAAAAAGTGCTAGTGGCTCTATCATATTATTTATTTCGTTTATAAAATCTAGTAAAACGTTAATCCAAAGCCATTTACCCGGTATTATACAATTGTTGCCAATTTTTAGTGTAATTTTTCAATTCTTGCTCAGATTTTTGTCTGCTCTTGTCGTTTGTCAATTTTTAATGATTTTTTTCTCCATTTTTATTAATTTTTGTCAAGTTTTGTCCGTTTTTTTATTATTTTTTGTCAAGTTTTATCCGTTATTTTATAAATTTTTGGCAATTTATATAAATTTTTATTGATTGTTGCCAATTTTTAGTGTACTTTTTCAATTTTTGTCTGCTCTTGTTTTTTGTCAATTTTAATGATTTTTTTCTCCATTTTTATTAATTTTTGTCAAGTTTTATCCGTTTTTTATAATTTTTGCAATTTATACAGTGTGTCGCATTTAAGATGAAGACACTCCCATATTTTCGCTGTTTGAAGAATTACAGATTCGGATTTTTGTAGAGTCATACAGGTTGATGGGCCACATTTCTTGAAATATTCAACTGAAATCTGAACTTTAAACTCAACCTACTACGATTTCACAAACAGGACCACTTCTCGATATTTTGCTTCGCGTTAGAGATATCGGAAAATATTATTGAAAAAGGTTGTTCAGAATATTATGTTAACCCCACATACCAAATTTTATCACAAAATTCGCATTTTTAATATTCTCATTTTTTACTAATTATTATTTATTTTGATAATTATTGTGCCGTGGAAATTAAAATCTTGACACGGTGTCATGTATTTAAATATTTTAGTGAAGTAAACAGCACTCTCAAAGGAATATTGATCAAATTAAACAATATCTTGTAATAATAAATGTGGGCGGGCAAAACAATTGAAAAATTAAAAATACGAATTTTTTGATAAATTTCGGTATGTGGGGTTGAAATCATATTCTGAACAACTTTTTCGAATATATTTTTTCGATATTTTTTACGCGAAGAAAAATATCGAAAAGTGACCCCGTTTGTGAAATCGTAGTAGGCTGAAATTAAAGTTCAGATTTCAATTGATTAGCTTAAAAGATGTGGCCCATCAACATGTATGACTCTGCAAAAATTCAAATCTGTAGTCTTTCAAAGAACGAAAATATGGGGGTGTCTTCATCTTAAATGCGACACACTGTATAACTTTTTATTGATTGTTGCCAATTTTAAGTGTAATTTTCCAATTCTTGCTCAGATTTTTGTCAGCTCTGTCGTTTTTTAATTTTTAATGATTTTTTCCTCATTTTTATTAATTTTTGTCAAGTTTTATCCGTTTTTTATAAATTTGAGCTACTGATAAAACCATTTGAAAAAAACTGCCAGTGGCTCTACCATATTATTTATTAAGTTGATAAAATTTAGTAAAACGTTAATCTAAAGCCATTTACTCGGTATTATACAGGATGTAGCATATTTCTAACCTACCAAATATCTGTAGATAAATATTATTTTTTTCTTGAAGGAATCTTCTGCTTGCGGAGATGAAAAGGCGATAATAGAAAATTGGCGAGGGATAGTAATTTATTCCTTGAATCCTCAGCATCTCATCCGTCATGTATTATTAAAAATCCGACCTAAATGATACATAATGATACATTTGAACTACTCGATTTAAATGCATCTTTCTCAATACAATACGAACTACTGAACTACTCGCTTAAATTACACTTCGTAATCAATTCTTGCTACATAAAGCTTCGACATAAATTTATCCACAAAATTTTGTTGGCCATCCTTTGTTCTCATCTCTTGTTACATTTGAACTACTGATAAAACCATTTGAAGAAAACTGTCAGTGGCTGCACAATATTATTTATTTCGTTCATAAAATCTAGTATAACATTGGTCTAAAGCCATTTACTCGATATTATACAGGATGTAGCATATTTCTAACCACCAAATATCTGTAGATAAATATTATTTTTTCTTGAAGGAATCTTCTGCTTGCGGAGATGAGAATGCGATAATAGAAAATTGACTAATGATAATATTTTATTCCTTGAATCTTCGGCATTTCATCCGTCATGTATTATTAAAAATCCGACCTAAATTGACAAATTGTAGCATGATACATTTGAACTACTCTCTTTAATTACTCTTGCTACGTGAAGCTTCGACTTGAATTTATTCACAAAATTTTGTTGGCCATCCTTTGTTCCCATCTCTCGTTGCATTTGAACTACTGATAAAACTATTATTTATTTCGTTTATAAAATCTAGTAAGACATTAATCTAAAACCATTTACTCGGTACTATACAGGATGTAGCATATTTCTAACCTGCCAAATATCTGTATTTATTATTTTTTCTTGAAGGAATCATCTGCTTGCGGAGATGAAAAGGCGATAATAGAAAAAGAAAGTAGCCTTTTAAAACGTTACCAACCGATTTTAACGGCTTTTTTGAGGGACAAATCCAGTTTGCAGTTAGTGGCGCTCTATTCCCTTCAGATGCATTTCCATTCCTTGGGATTTCCTCGTGGACAACTATTAAGATGGTTCAACGCTCTCTACGACATGGAGATCGTCGACGAAGAGGCATTTTTAAATTGGAAAGAGGACGTCACTGATGCATACCCAGGAAAGGGTAATGCTCTGTTTCAGGTTAGTTAAAAAGTTCGAAAAGTGACATACTTGGAATTATTAATTTAATTTATTCTGTAGGTTAACCAATGGTTGACGTGGTTACAAGAAGCGGAATCGGAAGAAGAAGAAGGGGATGATTGAACTAGGAATTAAAAAAAAGTAAAAAAAATGAATAAGTGGCGTGATTTTCGCATAATAGTAGAAGTTTAAAAAAATAATAATTTAAGTTATTAAAAGATTAAATAAAACAAGCAGTGTGGAGGAAAACCTCATCTCGATTACTTCGCACTTTGTTATCTCGACAAAAAATTTCACGTCTCGATTTTATAGACTTTTTCTTTTTCACAATTTACTACGGAAGATAAGTTGCGGCGATCCGAATCCAGGACCGGACTGGGGGCATTGAAAAGTGGTAGATATTTTTTTGTATTATATGAAGTGATAAAAGACATTAAAAAAGTATCAAGCGTATAACTAAGATTGATGTGTATTTAGCTCAATTGTTGCGAATATTTTAATTGCGTAGATGGTAGGAAATTCAGTTTTTCACTTTATACTCGATAAGTGATTTTATAATTTAATCGAAATACAGTGTCTCTGCGACTAGGTGTGTTTTCTTCGTATTTATATATTTATTTTGCAAGTAAAATGTTGTTTTGTTAAATATATGACCTTGAATAGTTTCAAATTTTGATCCCATCTTAACGGTAGGTTATATGAAATATATGAAAATGCATTATTTTTAGTAAATACTAGCGCCTTGCTCTAATCGTTTCGATAAAAACGCGGGAATTTGCAAATTTGAACTTGGTACGTTTGAACTACTCGGTTTAATTACATCTTTCTATGTAAAAGTTGGTATATTTGACCTACCAACGATGTTGTATATGAATCTAACAGTGAATTTTTCTATTTTTACATTCAAATTTCTTTTTTGATCCCATCTTAACGGTAGGCTCTATAAAATGTCCGAGGTTTCTAAAATGCTTTATTTCTAATAAATACTAACGCCTTGCTCTAATAATGTCGATAAAATCGCTTAAATTTGCAAATTTGGACTTGGTACATTTGAACTACTCGATTTAATTATAGCTTTCTATGTTAAATTTGCTATACTTGACCTACCAACAATGTTGTATATGAATCGAACAGTGAATTTCTCTATTCTCACATTTAAATTTCTTTTTTGATCCCATCTTAACGGTAGGTTCTATGAAATGTCCGTGTTTTCTAAAATGCTTAATTTTTAGTAAATACTAACGCCTTGCTCTAATAATGTCGATAAAAACGCTTAAATTTGCAAATTTGGACTTGGTACATTTGAACTACTCGATTTAATTATAGCTTTCTATGTTAAAGCTGCTATACTTGACCTACCAACAATGTTGTATATGAATCGAACAGTAAATTTCTTGTTCCCATCTTGAGGATTAGTAGATATTTGGCTAAAAACATGACCAGGTGAAATATTTGCACCGATTAAGTTTCAGTGACATTAAACTTATTTACTATCGATTAAAACGTTACACTATTTAAAAGAAATATGATACAAAACCATGATCAAAACAGCCCGACAGTTTTCAGTCCTGCCTTAAATAAAAATACGACCAGACGCCGAAATTTTTTGTGGGACTCTAGGTTGAATTTTTTTAGTTGATATTTTTCGTGTGTGCGGACTCCATATTATATGTAATGAACTCTTTAGTGGAATTTTTTTATTGTAAAATTAAAAAATAAGTCGATAATATTTCCTAGTTGTGACAAATATTTTATTTTCATTGAAAAGTAGATCTGTAAGTTGCCGATTGTGTTGTCTCATCTTGATTTTTACGTTTTTCTTCTTCATTAAATTGAACTATTTGTTCTTTTCCAAACGGGTATTTAGTTTTTGAATTCGCAGTTTTTGCACACTTTAAATCGCATGAACAAAATACAGTTTTTAAAATAACCAATTATCCTTGTAAGGGTAACCCAATCCAGACAATAACGTTCTAAGCTTTGAAATTTACAATTTTCCATCGTCTTTGAAGCTTTTTTACGTAATTAACTCAAAATCTATGATAATATCACCAATATGGCATCTGTCTTGTCAATTTTAAAAGTGTATGACATTTGTGGTAGATATACTAAGGGAGTTCTAGGTCAGTTACTCGAAAATGCTTGGAATTTCATGCGTAGAACATATAGTGGGGAAAGTTCAAGATTCCTGCTACACCTCAAATGCTTTTTGCATCTCGGAGCTAGAATCAGTGGTAATTTTTTACTATCTGTCTTTATACGATGTAGATATAACAATTGCCGAGTATTTATCGCTAAAATTGGATAATTAAAGTTATATTTTGTTTATATCATATAAAATGTGCACCTTTTTCCTTTTTTTTTTTTTTTTCGTTAGATGAGACTTCACGTTACAGCTCATCGCTCAGATGATTGTGTTGAAAAAAAGAACTTTTTATTCTGTAATACTTTTATACGCATATGAAAAAAACGATGTGTTCTGTTTTGTTGATGTAACCTCATGTTCAAGTAACGTATTTCTCAAGTATTTTTTTTTTCGTTATACATTTTTCTCTGTACCCTTAGGTTATTTAATGTGTCTAAAAAAAACCAATTATACTGTGAAACTTTTGTGTTGAAATAAATAAATCGATGGTATTTTGCCATCGATGTCAATTTTACTTTGTATTTGTTCAACCCGATCCTGTGTTTCTCTGAAAATTATGAGATTAAAAAAACTTCATGGCATTTTGGGGTTATAAGAGGTTCCAGCAGAGGAGCGGGTAAACATACAAGACGGCTCCTTCAACTACGCATGACTCAAGACTTTGCCAAATTTAGTAGTAACAACAATATTGAAATAAATATGTAAATATCAGAAAAAAAAAACTAAAAAAAAAAACAAGAAAACCCAATCCCAAACCTGGTTGATCAAAGTGGACGCATGCGCACCTCAACTACTTAATTTGACGTGGTGGGTGGAGCCGTGTTGTATGTTTACCCGCTCCTTTCAGCAGCGCCTGACCAAAGATTACAGAATAAAAATATAAGATGTTTCACTCTAGGGCGGTTTGATTCAAGTTGCTGTCCCAAACGGACGCCGCTTTCATAAATTATGTTTACGACTCGCTTTTGTTGTCATTAACGAGACCGGTAGATACCAGAGAAGTTCGAAAAGTTTATTTTATTTTAAGTTATACAGGGGTAACTCGAGATATATATATTTAAATTAATAGGATTCTTTATCACAAAGATTTATTTTCAAATGTTAATTATATCGAAAAATGTTCGGGATATGAATTTCAAAAAGGAAGTAAAAAATAAACTTGAATTTTTAAAATGAATCAATTCACAGTTTTTATAGAGCATCTTAGTAATTTTGTGATACTTATTGATAATCTAGCAGATATTTATCACAAATTCAATTAAATATACTCATTAGCCACCAGAATAATAGGTCCACTGAATCTTAAATTTTGATCTTTAAATATCGCGTATTTTTTGGATTGACAAGTTTAAAACAGTAAAAGGAGAAGCAGCTGCAGGACTTTATTAAAAAAATTTATAAATGTAAAATACTAAGTTTGGAGTTTGGTTTATGTGTTAAATTTAATCTATTGTCTTTCAAATCTTTCAATATACATTTGAAAGTAAAATATATACGGACTCGGGTGTAGAGACTTGCATAATATTTGAAGGAAAATTGATTACATGGATGATAAAAAGAAAATTTGGTAAATTCGTTCAAAAGGAACTGACCAATTCCCCTTTGGTTAGCTATAGAATTGAATTTTTCGATCAATATATTTTCCATCGCAATAACGTTCTCAACAATGTCCCTTGATGGTACACATAAGCCACTAAATTCATCCTTCTTTGTTATGCAAGCTTTTAGTTTGCAGAAAAAAGTTTCTCTGTTTATTAAATTATCAGCCGAATGGGCAAACTTTAAGCATGTTTCACATGAACATGTTGTATTAGACATTTTTTTAACAAATACTCCGTAACATACACTAAAGCATTTCCTTCTGGGCTTGATAGATTTTGGTAATCTGTTGTAAACAAAATTGACTTCCTTATTTTTGATAATAACTAATTTAATACCCACCTCTCAACGTCTTTGGGGAAACGATAAAAGGATATTTCTGGTTTCCCCACCTTGCTGGAACAACCCATCACAGCACAACACACGGGCATTTTAAAACCACTTTCATAATATTATTGATACTTTTGGAAGACAGGAGACTAAATGAAATAAAACAAAATTCTCTGGCTCTTAATCCTTAAGTTCTAACACACTTAAACACACTGTCTCAGAGACAGACAGTATTGAAAGGTTGAGTATAAAATATCTTCCCACTCCCGCGCTCCAAACGTTGGCCAGTAACGTAATTTCAGTACACATCATCTAAGATTTCCAAAAAAATGCGAACAAGCCCAACTTTATGCTTTATATTTTTCTCATTAGTCTGTTAATTTTTTGTTTTCTTGCTTAATGCACTTGTTTATATAATATCCTCATTATAAAAATAAATCCGTAATTTTGTATTAGCAGATATTACAAAATATTTAGTGTTTAAGCTTTGCTATTAAAGAGAAGAATATTAATATGACCTTCTGCTCATTTCAACAATTAATGATTAAATTCAAAAAATCTATACAACATAAATATAAAACACGAGCAACCAATTATAAACACCGTTCTAAAATAACAGCGCTCGACGGGCGACGTCCCGTATAATATGCCAAATTAAATGCAAGTAAGAACGTAGCGACGTACTGTACCATCAAAGTCACCAACGGCATCGGTGCTTCACGCGATAAATTCGAACGAGTGAAACATCTTATATTTTTATTCTGTAATCTTTGGCCTGACTCTGTGCATGGTACGGTAAAGCGAATAAAAGAGAGAGTTATACATATAAGATTTTATTAAAAATAAATGTTTCACAAATAATTTATTTAACTGGTTTCATTTGCCACAGTCCATCATTTAAGTAATGGCAGTTGTCTACGCCAACACCTTTATTAATCTTGGCTCTAAAAGATCATACAAATAATTAAGTATCGAACATGCCTCTTACGTCAATGAAATACTCTTCTAATGTCCCATTCTGTGGTACAAAAATACTAGTAGTTCAAATTCAAACTAGTAGTTTACAACTTATTTCTTATTCAGTTTACTTGTAATTCTTGGAAACAAATTTAAAAGACTAGAGCTACTCTGTAAAAATAGAAATAACAAAGACTCCAAAAGCTTGATACTTATAGAATCAACATAATATACTTACATATCATCAGTAGACAAGGAAGTTCTACCAATTGCTAAGGCATGATCTTTACCCTCAGCCATAATGGCCTAAAATACAAAAATTTAAGTAAACTAGTGCACTTTGAACAAGTGCGTTGAGTAGCGAACTAAAACAGAACAAGTCTAAGCACATACCACTATTGTATCTTTAGGAACATCAGTCATTTTTGCTCCAGGAGAAGTTAAACCTGGACACATAATGTTTGCTCCACTAAGGACAAATCTAATGGCACCTTTATCAACTTGTTGCATTGGCAGAAAGAATGGATCTATAATAATTTTTTATTAGTTTAAGATGTTGAAATTTAATGAGTACAATTTACATTTGTGCAGAAGTTTTAATGTGGGCATCCATTGACTTTCTCTTTGGCGGAAAAATAGTAAATCTCCATTTGAATTGACTACAATTTCTATATGGTCATGGCTAAAATAAATTTCACAGTAAGTAGTATAAACTTGGTTTCTTCTAATCAGTTGAATAGTTATATGGACTTTTTTGTGAGATATACATATACTGACCATTTTATTATTCTAAGAGAATCTTTTTTCGGCAAAATAGCATCTATATAGTTTTCCAAATGGGGGTAGGATTCGATAAGTTTAGTTCGAATAGCTTTTTGAACCGACGATTTTAGTTGTAAGACGCCTGAAATGCTTTCTTTCTCATCGAATCTGTAAAAAAATTCAATTAGCTCTTAATAATAAACTCAACGTTAACTGTATACTTTTTAAACATATTTCTTAGATTTCTTGAAATATAAGGTTAGAAAAATTGGAGTGGAACCACAAAAATCAGTGATCATCTGTCAGTTTACTTGACGTTGTCAATTTCAGTACATCTTCTTGTTTACTTGCCTAGATTCAACTAAACTACTATTCAGGCACCTTTATACACTTTTATAGCACTTTATAATGAACGATATGTTGATATACATTGAATAGATTGTAACCTAAATTTAATTTCCTCAATTCAACCCATGGTCAAAAGCTTTTTTGACCATGATTCAATCAACGTACCTAAATGCCATAGTAGATTAGCTGTAGATGTCGATGTCACTAACAATACTATAACTCCCAATAATAGAGAAGAAGATAAATAACGCCATTCTAACTTTGGTTAAATGATTATTTATTTGTTTGGGTTATTATCGGGGAAGTTATAGTATTTTTGAGTAGTAAAAGATATAATATACATTCATCCCGATTAATAAATTACATTTTTATTGCCTAAGTTTTTTATTGCAATTAATGGGATTAATCGATGATGAGCTTTCAGAAGTACGAAAACTTTGTGAACATGTTGTCCCAGGTACTAAACTTGTGTCTTGTGTACCGACAATGGTGCGGACAGAAATAAAAAGGACAGACTTTAAAAAGCTTGTTGTGTGTATTCAGTTTAGACAGGATTACCCAAAAACACTGCTACTTTTAGAGCTAAAAAGCAAAACGTTATCCGAAAAGTTACTTATGAAACTTACCGATGTTTGCGAGCAAGAAATAAAAAAGTATTTGGGCAAACCCCAGGTGTTGAATACCATAAAATTTTTACGTAATTTCATCGATGAAAATCCGCTCTCTTGTTGCTACGATGAAATAAGTAATATTAGAAAGCTATTTCAACCCGAGGAACTGAAGTTGAAACAAAAAAACTCCACAGTAGTTTTCAGTCTAAAGAACGGTGATTACAATTTAGCCTGCAGAATTTTGGTTCCAGATAACTATCATTCAACTGCAGTAGAGTAAGAAATATTCTATATGGTTTAATTTGAAAGAAAGTGGCATTACAACTATTTTATTTTAGAATCCAGCAAGTTGATACAAACTTCTCTCCAGCTCTACAACGTTATATAATCTCGCAAGCTCAGGAAATCGCTAGAAAGTGTGTTGAACCTCCTTTAAAGAAAAAACCTAAACAACCTGAGTTTAAACCTACTCCATCCCTACAAAAGTGTGTCGAGTTTCTTGTGGATTGTATAAAGAGACTTCCGGGGGAAAGTTGCCAGTTTTGCAATAAAATCTGTTTTCCTTCTGATCCAGAGGTTTGTATTTGTTTTAAGCCATTCAACAAACAATAAGGACAAATTCTTTATCTTTTCAGTTACTTGATCATGATGAAAATTCTCCTAAACACATTGAGCGCATTTATTGTGGACATTTGTTCCATCAAGAGTGCTTTTTCAATTACATGAAACTACCTCCGTTTGGCAACAAAAAATGTGGAATATGTGGAAAAAAAATTTACCATTTCAAATGGTCATTATCAGATAAACTAGCTGAAGACAGATGGGCTCATGAGCAAGCTAGAGAAAGAGAGCTGCAGGAAGTAGTGGATTTTTTTGACTGATCAGTTTTATTATGGGGAATTTTGGAACATTTCAAAATATCAATTTTTTCATTTGTAGTAGTAGGAAAATAAATTACTTATTATATTGATTTTGTTTCTTTATTTTTGTCTATTCATCCACAGAGTGTTACAAAAAAATATGACCATACTAATGGGATAAACAGAATGCTGAAAATAAGTTGAGTTTGCTTAGCAAAACATGTTTTGTAATGGCATCTATATTCGCGATAAAGAGAGTAAAAAAAATATTGGACGAGTTCTATACAAGGGAATTGTTGCCAACATAACAAACAAAAAATACTGAAAAAGGTTAGTCGCATAAGGAAGTGGTTTTTCTTATATGTTTTGAGTCCCTTCGCCACCCTTGTTGTACCCGAAAAGTTTGCAGGTATAGTTTGGGATATTTTACGTCTTACAGTTGACGAAAAACTAATGACAGCTGTTAACACATATTTGTTTGGCTTTGTTTGCGTTTCTGGTTCATTGGATACTAATTTTCATTCTACCTTTGTTTGTGATATGTGAGACTCTGATCTAATTCAAATGAGGGTAGACTAACTCTTCTCGAGGATATTTACAATTAATAAAAGCAGATCAGCTAGAGTCTCACAAATCACAAACAAAGGTAGAATAAAAATTACAATTAGTATCCAATATATCAGGAACACAAACAAAGTCAAACAAATATGTTTTGACAGCTGACATTAGTTTTTCGTCAACTGTAAGATGCAAAATACCCCAAACTAAAATGACCCCCAAACTTTTCGGTTACAACATGGGTGGTAAAGGGACTCAAAACATATAAGAAAAACCAAAAATTGATCGGAAAAACTACTTCCTTATGCGACTAACCTTTTTCAGTATTTTTTTGTTCGTTATATTGGCAGCAATTCACTTGTATAGAACTCGTCCATTTCGTTACATTGCTATCTATTGTTTAAAACTACTCGGTACAAGCCGCGTAACTATAGCGCCCTCTATGAGAGAAAACAAATGAATTTTCCAAAGTTCTCACACAAAATGTCATTCATATGTTTTCTAGCGGGGCCACTTTTTTTATGAAACATCCTGTATTTAAATGAGGTAGACAGGTAAAATATAGATATGAGATTAACAGTTTCATTTCTTCAGTACAAAAATAATAATAGTCACTTAAAATTAGATAGGAATAAAAAAACTACTACACTTATCAACTTTTTAAACTAAGCTTTTGGCAATTTGTAAAAGCCATTTGCCTCTAAAAGAAACTTTTGCTGATTCGAATTAAATTTATTCGGCTTCTACCAGCAAGAAATGTGTCTGAAATTGCACCAAAAGAAATTTCGACCAAATATGTTTTCCTTAGAACTGCTGCTTATATATAATAAAAACTTATGATAGGTAGATGGATAATATAGTAGAGTTAATAAACGGTTGTTTCTCTTGCACCCGAACTTGTAACATTACTATTGTCATCTTCATCTTCTGAAATATAATCTGCTTCAGTTAACTTTCTTGTAGCTGCCTCCTGAGCTTTCCTACAACGCAGATAAATAATATTACAGTCTAATTCAACAGCTTATAACTTTTATATATCTAATCATACACACAGTTTTAGTGTATGCGTAGTTGCCTAATTTTGACTAGGTATATGTTTGGATGCCTATATCATATCATAAAGAAGAAAGGAGCTTTACATTTTGTGATTATTTTACTCACCTTTGCTGCTCTAGGTAAGTTTTTTCTTCTAGCTGTTCTTCTTCTCGTCGTTTCTGTTTTTTATGTAAGAACCGATATGCCAGATATACGAACAGTAAAATTAGAGGTATAAGTACAGCCATCGTTATACCAGACGCTAAGCCAGCTTGACGTTGTGAATATTCTTGTTGGCCTATTAAATACAATTAGTATAATACTTGAAAAATAAAAAGGGAAATTAAATCCAGAACCACTAGAGATGTTTTATATGAAAGTAATCATTTAATGGCTTCAATTTGACATGTTTCTTTTATATGTGTTCTTCATGATCACACGCAACGCCTCTTTTTATTAATAAATAAAAGTTTATAAGCAGCATGTCACAAAATAAAAAAACAGCACGGCACTGGGTACTGGATATATTTTGTTGTGAGCTTATTAGTAAATATTCTTCAACGCAAAAGGAATGTAAGACTGGGAACAAATTTAAAAACTATAGGAATAAGACACACTCCAGGGATACTTCCTCGCAATCTTCATACCATTTTCGACATAAAATATATAGCTCAGAGCATCCCTGGCATGTGTGAAATATCCTCCCAATACTTTTGATATTTTTTTATTCTCTTGTTTATAAACTATTCAATAAAATATACAAATATATTAAAAGTGGAATTAAAAAGGTTCTCTCCACATGCTAAAGACTGGTTAACTGTCCAAACTATAATTCTACAAAAATTTGTCATAATTACAACATTGATGTATAAAAAGAATTTGTCATAATTACAACATTGATGTATAAAAAGATTTGCTAAATTAGGCACGTTTTTTCTTATTTTCTAATTTTTAAATATTAAATGTGTAGAGGTTTGAAATATTTGTCCAATAATTTCTTTTACTTTCTCTAAAGCTTTGCTTATATTGTACTCTGGTAATGAAGTCTTTGCTCTACATACACCACAACTTTTTTTGATTGTATATTAAAAAAAAACTTTGCTATACATCTGTAACAATACTGCTCTGACTTGCACTGAATCTCTCTTTAGGTGTCTTGATCGGCTGACTATAATCAACATCCGAATAACCCAAATTCTTAGTGCTATTTCCTCTAACTACATCCGGTCTATTAAACGGTGTCGAATATTGTATACTAGAAGTAGGACTAGTCGGACTTCCTGTAGGAGTTCTAGAACTTCTATCGATATCATCATAAGCGGGATCATTAGGATCCAAAGCTTTTTCTTCAAATTCCGAATTTGGTCTGTTAGTTAAAGGTTCATGAGTTCTATACGACTTATCGTAGCTTCTCCTTTTCTTGCTTATCGAATCTGTATCGGTGGGACTCGATACAGGACTTTGAGGATATTTTTCATCGTCATCCTCGTCTTCTTCTCGGTAAGGATCTAAACCTCTGCTGAATTGTTGAAGAGGTTGTGGTGCTTTCTGTACGGCATCGTATTGCCAGGAGTTTGTATCTTTATTTGTTAGTCTTTGGTAGACTCTGTAACCACCGTATGCTATTAAGAGGACTAATGGTATGAGTATTGCGAGTACTATGCCTGAAGTGATAGCTGCTTGACGGGAGGAATATTCTTCTTGTCCTGCAGAAGAAAAACAATGACCGTTAAAGCATGTAGTCGATAATCGTGAAAAGGGAGACTCCTGGGGGTATATAGTAGGTTTGTTCTCGTAGCTAGTTCCTGACTGTTATGGACATATTGAGTCTGCGCAGTATCAGAGTTCAGGCTCTGCCGAAACGCTTTTTTGATACTGCGCAGACTCAATATGTCCATAACAGATATGAACTTGCTACGGGAACAAACCTATAGTGCTAAAAAATATAGTTATACTTACGTAAACAATAAGTGTAACCATACTCTGGTATATTCCAGCTTCCATCAGCTTGACATTCTCTTCTGTTGTCTCCGACCAGTACGAACTCTTGAATACATTCATAAGTAACTTTAGTACCGGGTGTAAATAAGAAAGTACTCTTTCTACCGAATCTTGGCGTTTCTAAGACGCCGCAGGAAACTACTTTAGTTCTGGAAGTTTCCTTGTATTTATATATTGTTGCTTTATAATTTTGTGTATAGTGAGCCAGGTCTCGATTTAAGGTCATAGCATAATCGTAATAGCATTCGTACATCTTCGTAGCGCACAATTCGTATGTTTGATTTCTTTGAGCGGATTGATTTGTGTAGGGTAATATATCTTCGGGTAACATCGGAAATATCGGTTTAAAATCTTTGTCGTTATAAGTAGATGCACTTTTTCCGAATTCTCTGCAAAAAAACGCGCAAATTAATAATGTGAATTGTGTTGCATAACAAAAACAACCAAGAGTATTGTGTGTTGCATAAAACTATGCTCGAGACGACTAAAAAGGTTTTAAATGCAATAAACTATACCTATGAAATAGAGATCTGCCTTTCACGGGGTCCAATACATCATCCAGCATCCATTTCATTCCAAAGTCGTTATATACTCTTTCCATGTCGTTGATATTGTTGATTATAGATGCTTTCGTCCCATCTGGAAGCGTGAAATCATCTTCTTTATTGAAACTCCAGTTTCCAAATAGACCCACGGTTTTATTCTATAAAAATTTACAAATATTTTAACAGATTCATCTAAAATAGTTAACACAAATGCTCCTAAACACAACTGGTACTTACTATAAACGTCCATGGTAAGAAAACTCTAGCACTCATATATCCTTGGTTGTCCACAACTTCCACACCAGCTCCATTATCAAACATGATCATAACTTCCGATTGGTTCAAAATATAACTGGGCGTGTAAATTGTGACACCTAAAACAATAATTATTTTTAATACATTCAAAACATGATGGGTAGGTTAGGTTATATACCAAAAGAAGGGACCTAAGTTGGATTGGGACCACTATTCCTTCAAGGTACGGAGATTCCATTGGTTATGGATGTTAAATATCTCTGGGTGATTATTGACTCGAGATTAACATGGAACAAATAAATGGAAAAAGTAGTAACAGTAAAAAGTAGCAACAAGATCGGAAACCACATTAATGATGGCAAGACGAACTTGTGGGAAAACATGATACACAGTATATGGCGTGCGCAGACTTTTTTATTTGGGGGGGCCAAATATCAAATCGGAATCTTTTGATGAAAAAACAACGAGCCGTGTCCGCCTAAACATTGCTTTTGCATATTGCCGCCCTTCAATTTCTCGCAATTCATTTTAAGAATAAAAAACTGTTAAAAAAAAGTTAAAACTTAAAAATGATAAATTGTTTTGAATAGATTGATATTTGAGGAATTGGGGTGCAACGATTAGGGTGGGCCATGACCCCCCCCTGTCCCCCCGTCCCCCCTGCTCCCCCTGCAAGGATAGGCAGCAAAGTAACAAAATAGTTAGATCAGGACACATATTCATTAAGGACATCATAAGTGGAGACATTTTAGATATGAAAACAGACTATATGGCCACTAAACTTTTCCCCAATCCCAAATATGAGGTAGAAATACCTCACAGAAAGGACTGACAAGACTCAAGCAAACTGAAGTTTTCCCGAGGAGAGACCTGGTACACAGAAGGGTCACAGACTGGGGAAGGGACAAGAGCAGGGGTGTATAGTGAAACGAGAAACACAAGATGCTCCTTCTCACTAGGAGAACATACGTCTGTATTTCAGGCAGAGATTTATACTATCCTAGAATGTGTCAAAATTAACAAACGTAGGACTGACACATACTAACTGACAGCCAGGCAGCCCTTGCAGCTTTGAACAGCCGCAAGGTAACACCAAGACTGGCAAAAGAATGCCAGAAAGAGATAAATGAACTAGCAGACCACATTAGAGTAAGACTAGTGTGGGTGCCGGGACATAATGGTATTTCTGGAAATGAACAAGCTGATGAACTCGCGAGAAGAGATTCAGCAACAGCATATGCTCGACCAGAACCAGCTCTGGGTCCACAAAGAAGATAGTCCGAGGGCAAATACAAAAATGGGTACAAAGCCAACATAGACATCAGTGTAAAACACTTCAAAGCAGGTACACAGTAAAACCTTCATAGGTGACACATGTGTAAAACGGGCCGAAGAACTACTGAATATCAGTGGGAATAAGCTAAGAATTATTACAGGATATCTAACCCCGGTAAAAGATCACCTGCATAAAATAGGGTTATATAACGGGGACCTCAGCTCCAGACTTTGTGGCATGGAGACCGAGACCGTAACCCATATATTATCTGACTGTGAGGCACTGGAGTCGAGGAGACAAACAACAAACAATCTTCGGAGAAGCGAATGTGCCACCTGGAGTATATGGCACACATCCAATGGACCTATATCGTCTACTCGAAGGTACGGGGACAACAGGATGGGTGGACTTAATGTGGGAGTAGAGTACAATAAGCCAATAGGCTGCAGTGCTCCCGGCATTAGAACGGCTCCCAAACACACACAAAAAAGATGGTTACAATTTAAATGCTTACCTTGGAAATGTTGGAATTTCAAAGATGGTCTATCGAAATACAATCTCCTATTATCAGCAATAACATCTAATCTATACCTCCATCTAGCGTCCAACGGTCTTCTCCTAACTTCAACAGCTATAGTATTGTTACCTTTAGCTACAATAGATGACAGTTGCGTAGCTTTAACTTCTCCTGAGCTGATAGGATCCATTTGTTCAAACCTTCCTTGCACCTCCAAGTTATTCGACTTCGCCGTGGACTTGACAAGGACGAATTCCCCTTTGCCGTTGAAAGTATATTCCACGTCATCGAAAGTAACTACGTGTGGATCACCGTAGACTCCAGCAATTCCTGGAGCTTGGTAAGCTACACAATCTTGCGTAGGTCTTCTTTCGAACCTTAAGGTTTCACAACCTACAGCCTGTTCATCTTGCCAAAGGCAACATATGTATTTTGGTACTATGTCGTTGAACCATTGAGATAGAGTTGGTACTTTTGTAGCTTCGTTGTAAGGAATATGGCCGAGGTTGTGGCAACGTCTAGGGCTGGAACCCCATTGTTGATCGTAGGACAACATCAGGTAGCCATTTTTGTCGTAGCAGCATTGTTGTTCGGAACCTTCCAAGCTAATAACAAGAGAAATATAAAGTTGAATCTATAGGCCAGTCGGTATGGGTCGGTATGGGTCATTTTAGTGCAGGTAATTAGCAGTACGGCTGATTTTTTTTCATAAGTACCCTAAAGTATGTAAATTAATATAAAAAAAAGTTTACCAGTCTATCTATTTCCCAAATTAAAAAAAAAATCACAAAACTTTTTTTTTCGAAATTTTCTAATATTTCTCGCTGTGAGAAAGGTGTGGAAGAATAAAAAATACCACCGTGTAGGGAAAGTGTTTTGCAATAAAAAAGGTCTCCTGAGTTTTTTTCGTCCAATCAATGGTTTGTCCGTAAAAAATTCGGTAAACTAAGTATGTGTTATGCATACGCGGGATTCAATCAGAATTTTTTTTCAATCGTTGGTGAGAGTTAAGGTTGCAAATAATAAATAAAAGGTGATAAATTAATTTTTACATATTTTTATTGGAAAAAGGTATGAAAAAAATTATATCTTAAAATTATATATTAATCATCTTTTATACATTTTCACTATATAAATTTTGTTCCTTGAATATTAATCTTTATATTACATGAGTATCAAATTTTATTTTGACTATTTTACTAGAGTAAATTGATAACTGACAAAATTTGAAGATTTGAACTGGCAATTTTTTGTCTTGTCGCGGCAATTTTTCGACGTTTAATATATCAATATATCAAATCTATGTGTATAAAATTCTATCACTCTGTGATAAAATTCAATATAAAATCTTTGTTAGTGGTTTCTAAGGAAACTGAGTTGTTTATTTATTTATTTTATTTATTTAACTGTCTAAAAATTATTAAAACTGTTTCAAAAATTTAAATAAATATTATTAAAATGAATAATACAAGGTTTGGAAATAATTCAATAAATGAAATAGAGAGTACAATTAAGCAAAGTATACCACGAAATACAATGAAGACAAAAAAGTCTGCGTGGGAACAGTTTAGAATGTTTCTGGACGCACGTAATTATACGTTAGAAAAGGATACTTCTGAACAAGTTATAGCAAAAATTCTTGAAGATTATGGTTTTAACATGAAACAAAGAGATGGAACTGATTATACTGAAGCTAGTGTGAAAACATTTTGGAATACGACTGCTCAAATGGTTCAGGAAAAATATTTTCTAGAATTTAACATCAAAATTGATCCATTTAAAGATATTAGCTACAAATTTGCTAGATTGGCCAGGGATACAAAACGTAAAAAGCTTCAGGCTGAACCTGAAACCAGAAAAAAAAGTTCTAACGCGTTTACCAAAGAAGAATTAATGGAAATGGTAGAGAGCTATTCTGAAGATAATTCTGATGGGTTACAAAAAAAGTTTTTTCATTTATGTTCGTTCGAATTAGCATGGCGTGGAAATGAAGCTGCTAATTGTGATATTAATAAAGGTAGTTTTTCTCTCGTGAAATAGTCATGTCGAATACCACTCAATTAAAAATTTTGTAAGGTGAAATTTTTCTCTTGTATTCAAGTTTGTTGCTTTTAGGTAATTTTGCTCATGACATTTAATCCAAAACCACTCGCCTGACGGCTCGTGGTTTTGTTAAAAATGTCATTCGCAAAATTGCCAAGCAACAAACTTTCATGACAATCGAAAAATTTTGCCGATTATTTTTTTCACTTGTCAAAATCTGACATTTTGGTGGTTTTAACCAATAGCAATACATTATTCTAGCCAATCATTGGGTATTATACTGATAATTATGCTTCCTCATCGATAAAACCTTGTTTACATCGAAACGTCAAAATTTTACTTTAAATTTGTCATTATTGACAACTAAAAGTGCTTCGAAGTTTATTGAAAAATGAACACAAACCAATTGAGTGCCATCACCCAAGAGAATATTGAACATTCAGGTATTACAAAATTTTAAATTGTTGAAAAAAATAATCTTCCCAAATACAACTCGCTCTTCAAATTTTATCACTTAATTTTTTATTTTCATCACTTAAACTTGTTTATTTAAGGCAAAAACATTCAACCAAACCGAATTTAGATAAAATCCCTCGTCCTAACGGACTCGTGATTTTATCAATCGGTTTGTTTTCATATTTTTGCCAAGTAAACAAGTTTTCGTGGAAAAGAAAAAATTATCGATAAAATTTGAAGCACTCGTGGTATTACCTTTGACAATCCCATTCATGTATAATAATTCCCATTTGTGAATACAAAAATCGTAGTTTGCTGTCGGCTAAATAGGAAGGAAGAGAGTTTGCAAGTGGATAAAAATATCGGATAAATTACGTTACCGTAGCAACCCTAGCATTTAGGTACTGTCTGTTTACCAAGCAATGCACGTCAATTTGACTATTATAAATGTCAAAAACAGAATGAATTAAACAGCATATAACAATTCCAAAAAGTATGTCGAGATTTGGAAATATTTGCAAGGCAGAAATAGTAAGGGAGATTGAAAAATCAACTCCAGAAAATACCAAGAAAACTCATTCCTCCATATGGAATCAATTTAATTTAATTTAGTTTAATTGAATTGAGTTTTTTATTCATGGGATTGTCTTACCAAATACCACGCGAGCTCAGATTTAGCAGGATATTTTTTCCGGTGGTTTTCTCATGCTTACTTTCATTGACAATTTAACTCGATCTGTTCAGGCAAAATCACGAGAGCGTAGCTCGAGTATTCGAAAGAAAAGTATTCGAAAACAACCACAAAAAATATCCGGCTAAATCTGAGCTCTTGTGGTACTACCCCCGACAAAATTTTCACTCTCGTGGTATTATATATGGAAAAATAAAGAAAATTCCTACCCGAATCTATAAAAATTGCTATTTTCGTACTTTATGCCCGCGCGGGCATAAAGATCACTTTATGGCCCGCGCGGGCCCTAAAGATTAATAATTTCTGTTCAACTTATTTAATAACCATGTCGTAAGCTTCTTTAGACTTTTTTGGCAACAGATTTAGTTGCTTTCTTTGATTTTCAATAATTTCGTCAGGAATTCCAAAATCTTCGTTCATTTTGACTTCTAACTTTGACACATATAAAATTGCGATATTATGACATTTACGTTTGTCAACATTCGCCTATTAATTCAAACCATAGATTATTTAAAACACTGATTTGTATTGAAATTGGATTGCAATAACGAACTAGTATGACATAAAAGTTTGTATGTACCGCAGGCATAAACAGATGTGTATACCCTCGGGCGACTCACAAAACCTCGGGCCAGAGGCTTTTGGGTTCGTTAGACGTCGCCCTCAGGGCATAAACATCAGCTACTTATACCCTTGGTACATAAATAACTATTTTATTGAGATACTTGGTTTTTTATTAGAATATAATATTTATAATATATATGATTAATTTGCTAAAAATGATTCTATGCTATGACAAAAAAAAATGTCATCTTGAAGCCGACACTTTCCTCTTCAAAATGCCGTATTACAATTATTTTTGATTTTTTTTTCTAATTTGGGAAATCGATAGACTGGTAAACTTTTTTTCATATTAATCTACATACTTTAAAGGTACTTATGAAAAAAAAATCAGCCGTATTGCTAATTACTTGTAGTTGTTATCCCTATCGTCTGGCCTACTATATTGTGTATCTTACTTACGTTGGAGATCCCGTTTTGACGCAGTGAACTGCTTGATTGTTGTAATAACAAATCGGATTTGAATCTTTATCGCAATCGAAGTCCGGCAAAAATCTTCCTTTATCTGCTAACGCTTGTTCCACCGTACAGGGACATAGAGCAAGCTCGTGAGCGAAATTTTTCAGATATCTATCAGTTCTTAGCCAATCGTCGCAAAGGAATTTCGGCCAGTTTTTGCCGTATAAGGTTTCCCATTGGAACTGGAAGTACCAACCTAAAGGTATTGGTCTACTCCATATTAGCGGAGTTACTGATACAGATTGCTGTTGATTTGAATAAGTGTTCACCTAAAAATAAGATATGTAACTTCACTATTGGTTAGATTAGATTTTATGAGGTGGCTTTTGGCTGCGACCTTTTCAGATCTATTGTGATTCTCTTCCAGTTGTCAGTACTATGCGTTTGGCTTATATGTTGCTGACTATGTATTAATCTGTGCATTACAGATGTCGCTTCACCTTGTATGAATATGTGTAGAGGTGGCAGATTCATTAAGACTTCCATTGCAGCTGTAGGAGTAGTTTTATGGCCCCTGTGACACACAGGCAGGCCAGCCTTAGTGTGTTATTCAACAGCCTTATTTACTCCTACTTGCTGTGTCTTTGTCCACCACACCACGGACCCATAAGTTAACATTGGTCTGACAACCTTTGTGTATAACCACAGGGTCATTTTTAGGTTTAGTCACCAGTTCTATGTGATTAATCTAAATCAATATTGGTTGACATTTGACGTTGTGCACTTACTTTTATAGACTCGGTCAAATTAATTTGTAAGAATCCGAATTTAATGTCGGTCAAATAGGTATTAAGTTTATTTCTGTATTGGGAAGGAACAATGGTATATTCTCCAGTATTTTGAATGCCTTCTGCAATGTCAGTGATGTAAAGAAAAGTGGGTCTCATTGTTGTTTCTCTGTATCCCCATAAAGAAATTCGAACATTGGTATTTTCGCTCGTGGTTAAATTCTGCTTTTCCCATGTTATCTTTATTTCACTTGGAGACTTTTCGTGGTATTTCATATCTTTGAAGAAAATCTTTTGCGTAGCACTTGCAGGGGATTCTACAAAATGAAAAATTTTGTATAAATAATTAGTAAAAATAAATCCACATTCTTCAAAACTTACCAACATAGTATTTTCCCTTCCACTTAAACGGCTCAGAATTTACAGCTATTTGCAAATTCACCCATCCTTCTGCTAGTAACAAAGGCTGAACACAGATGGCTCTATTTTTATCTATTACATAACCAACGACTTCGTCCATAAGATCGAATTTACATCTTATTCTATCATCTATATTAAAACAGGGTCCTGTAATGTTTACTACTTGTCCTCCCAACATGTTACCACTTTCTGGGGCAAATTTTAGTGGTAAATTAGCTCCATCTATAATAAAAAAAAGTATTATATAATATTGTATATTGCATAACTAGTAGTGTTATACGATAAGTGTAATGTGTATAGCATATCTAGTAGGAAAATCAGTACAATATTACATTATAATTGGTACTCACCGATATCTTTGTTGCAGGATCCAAGTAAAATATCCTCGTCTATTCGGAAAATATGTCTTCCACTGAAACCATTTCCAAAACCTACTGCTGTCAGATCTCTGATGACTGATTCTTGACTGTAAGGTTTGTATTCATAACTTCTAGTACCATTACCAGCGTTAAATCCAACAAAAGCACTGGTACCACCTTCTCCATTCCGTGAATCACCTCCAGCTTCAGGAGGGCTGGTCCAATCCAAATTGAGATAGTTAAACATGGCGTAAGTGAAGACTTCGTCAGTTACCAGTACCATTTGGAACGTATTCGTCTTTAAAATTAAAAATTATTGTTATGGAATAAAAATGGCGTTTTTCGAAAATATGCTAACCTTATATTTTGCATTTGCAAAACCTCCAGCAAAAGAAATGTTTTTCCAAGTTGCGATTATGGCGTGTTTGGGATTGAAAGTATCGGCACCAATAACACCTTCTCTTATGTCCCACTTGAGTCTTTCTCTAATTTCCACACCCATTCTATCTTGTCTACCTCTAAGATCCTTTTCCATTCTAAAGTAGACTCCTGGCGTTCTTTGATCGACGTCGGTATCACGGAGGTTACCAATTCTACATTTACTGAAGAAAATACCTGAAAATTTTGGAATGAGAGGTTTATTTTGGAATATATCGTTAGGACTTACCAATGAAAGATGGGTCATTTTTCTTCGGCCAGTCTTTAACAGGAAATACCAATGGGTAGTCGTAATTTGGTGGTGGGTCGCTGAACTCCAGGTATCCATTCACCGATAATCTGGTGTAGTTGAACCTAAAATCGAAGAAACCAATTATTAGTTGGTGATACATTTAGTTTTTTTTATTTTTATGTATACCTGAACCCGAAGAAGGGTACTTGAAAGTTAAGGATCTTTTGGAGTTGTGTATTAGACGCTTGTATGTCTTTTTGATAGTCCCCAAGGTTGTCAGAGTTTCCACCTTTGTCGTAAAATGGGTACATAAAATGTTTTCTAATTTCCGCTAACCTTGCTTCTGTTATGGAATATAAAGTACCACCACGTTGGTCGGTATCTGGAGGAGCGATGTCTGATGTCATGGGATCTTTAAATAAAATGTTTGTATTCGATTAGTAACTATTTACAAAGGAAAGAAAAAGCAAGAGGTTATTTGGCATAAGCTAAAATTAAGATAGACATACTTAAGCACACATTTATGAGCACTACAGGGTGGGATAATATTTGTATTTTCGACTAAACCTCTCTTACGGCCGTTTTCATAACAAATGCTTAAAGTTCACTTTAGCTAAATATTTCTGTTCAGTCCTGTAAGTAAAGTGTGATTTTACGTTTATCAAGAGAAGTTGGTATCAGTGACTATGACAGTTTCGAGATTTTTTAAATTGAAGTAGGGTAATGTTTATGTTCGTATTATATTTTTATATTAGTGTTTATGCTTTCTTCTGATTTTCAACTTGAAATAAGTGTTATCGCTGAAGTAAATAGAAAAAGAGTTGGGGGTACAAATTTTACAACAGCAGAAGAATTGAATTTGGTAAAAACAGCTGAAAAATATAAATCGATTATTGAGTGCAAAGCCATTCAAGGTTCATTCATTTCGATAGCCATATTATGGAGAACCGCTGCTGCTGCAATTATTGTCATTGCTGTATCCAGGTTAACACTAATACTTTAGGGATAGTATAGGAAAGCGTCTTTTCCAGACACCGTACTCTCTTTCTGCTGTATCACTAGTTCTTATTGATGACTCATTGTATAGTCTTTCAGCCTCTGTATTTATTTCCTGCAGAGGAGTCAAGAGATATGATTGAGCTCCATATCCAGAGTCTCCAATTAAATGGAACCTCCTAAATTGGCCTCCTCCAAAATTATTTTTCAATCGACTATTATTAAGAATAGTCAGATCATGAGCACTTCCTGGCCATCTCGCCACTAAAGCAGGTTTACTTAACCTGAATCTTTGGTAAAATTCTTCATCTGACCAATTATCAAATTCTGTAATTCTCTGTTTATATATTTTTCGTTTTCTAATGATTATTTCCTCATCACTGTCGCTCTCGTTGCTGCTATCCTCAAAGGCTGATGACTTAGTATCTATTTCCATCTCAAGAGAATTTGCCCACAATACTGACACAACGAACTGAAAACTGTCTCAAATTTTGAGGTTAAAGTCGCCTAAAGTCGCGATTGTGTCCACTTTAACTTAAAGTCGACTTGAAGTTATAAATACTGTTATGAAATCGATTTTTATTTAAAGTTTGCTTTAAAACTCAAAGTAGTGTTAAAGTTTGTTATGAAAACGGCCGTTAGATATCTAATGTTGCTTTTTAATTCTTTTTTCAACAAAAATTTAACCTATTAGGAAACTGGGTCGATATGTGTTTAAAGTTTAGTGTAGTGTCATAGTGTTTGTTACGATATTAAATCAACAAGAAACTTTTATGTAGTTCAAATTAAAATAAACAAAATTCTTTATCTCGAACTCGATAGCATATTAACTGAAGCATATTAAATCAACAAAGATAATAGTATTAGGTGTATTTGGAAAATTTTGGCTAACAATGTTTCATTTGAAGAGATAGGTACAACTGTTATTAAATACATTTTTATACAGGATGTTTTTTTTTCCAAAGGAGCCGTCCCTTCGCCGGTACCACCTCAGCCTCCTGGGCTTATTGTGGATACTCCTAGTGTTCTGACTACAACCTATTCAGCCAATCCGCTCCCTGTATTAGCTCATACAGGTTCTTGGCTGGTTGGTTGTAGAAGTCTTCCGGAGTAATTTGGGTTCTGCCATACAGTTTCTGCCTTCTGTGGTCCAGCGACTCACAGTTGCATAGTATATGCAGAGCTGTTTCGGTATCCTTTTTGCATCTTCTGCATGGTAGGTCTCCGTTATACAGCTCTATTTTGTTAAGGTGCTCCTTTGTGGGAAAGTGTCCCGTAAGAAGTCCCGTTATGGTGCGTAGTTTGTTCCTGCTCATTGAGAGCAGTTCTTTAGCTACTTTTTCTGATAGTTCTTTTATGAATTTTTTCCCATGTATTTGCCTGGTCATGGTCATATTCTTCCAGTGTTTATTGTGTTGTTCTTTCACCCACCCTTTTAACCATGACCTCGTTAAGCATCTGGGGATGCCCACAGCAGGTTCGGGTCCGTTCATCATAGTTGACGATCCTACTCTTGCGAGTTCGTCAGCTTTTTCATTGCCTGCGATTCCTTTATGATCTGGGACCCACTCCAGTGTTACACTGTTCCGAGTCGCCAGTCTTCTAAGTTCTTTGCCGCATTCCCATACTAGCCGAGATGTCACCCTATAGCTCTGAAGTGCTTTAAGGGCAGCTTGACTGTCACTGTAGATCCTGATCTGCCTGTTGTTGTAGGCTCTCATATTATTTGCCCTTGCACATGCAAGTATTGCATAGACCTCTGCTTGAAATACAGAGGCGTATTTTCCTAGTGAGACGATTCCTTCATATTTGCTCGTCTTGCTGTATATGCGAGCTCCAGTGCCGAGTTCATTTTTTGATCCGTCTGTATACCAGATCAGTTCATTTGCTCTACTAAGTGGTGGTGCGTTCTCTTCCTCAAGCTCCTTCCGATCTTTGATGACAATCTCGAAGTTCTTGCGAAAGATATATCTGGTGGTCATGTGGTCTGTTGGCATTTTGAAAATGTCATCATCCACATGCCTTATCTCTGTGTGTCCTCTCCCATGTGCCACGTCATGATCTGATGCTTTTTCCAGTCGGGTTAGTGCTGCCCTTGCTTCGCACATTATGACACAATGTAGCGGAGGAAGGTCTAGCATTGTCTCCAGCGCCGCTGTAGGAGTAGTCCTCATTGCCCCTGTAATGCCAATGCATGCAAGTCTTTGAACCTTGCTTAGTTTTAGCATAGCAGAGGATTGTCTGATCTTTGGCCACCATACCAGTTAAAACTTAAATGGAACGACTACAGGCAAAAATATAGCCAGCTATGATACTTTAAGTTTCTCGCGATTTAAAAAAAAGACCTCAAGCAAATACATAGCCAGCTTTTATATTAAGCATTTCACAATTTGGAAGAGAACTTCTATAAGCAAATACATAGTCAGCTATGATAATAAGCATTCCACAACGAATGCAAATATGTATACGATTTTATCTATTTATATAAAAAAAATGTATTATTTTTTTAAATGTATTTCTAGATACAATAACAATGCAAATATTTTACTGTAGTTACGTGTAAAATAGCTCTGACAAACTAGTGAATGTTTGATAGCTACAAATGTTTGACAGTAACTGTCAGGTCAGAACGCGTTAGAATTTTACGCAAATATGGTAGCGTTATTAAGAAAATAGTAACAATTTTAAACAAGCACAAAAAATATTTTTTCAATGAAAATGGATGCAATTGCATATTTAAACGTAGTTTTCAGTTCTGATCAATTTTTTTTTTCGATATTGTCAAATTTAAAGGTACTTTATTCTTGAGTAAAGTTCATATTTTTTGAGAAACCTCGTATAATACTGAAAAAAATTGATAACTGATAATTGTATTTTAGAATTTAGAGCATGCAGAACTTTTTATGAAGAATAAGTTTTTTTCATAAAATTAATAATAAGAAAGTTTCCCATTAGTCCATTGAAATGTTACATTTTTTAGGCCTTACCTTGCGTTTTTTAGAGGACGCAATTTTATTTTTTTGATGTGTAGGGGGGGTCAGTGTAAAGCTAAAAACAAGTTTGTAGGGTCGCAACCCTTGTCCCACGGCCGCCATCTTGAAAATAGGGGTTGAAATGGTTTTTACGATATATCTCTTAAACTATTTATTTGATAAAAAATTTGTCAATATTTTTTGTTGCAAATTAAATTCTCTACAACTTTGGTCTTGTAACTTTTTGCCATAGAACTATAAATAAAAAAGTTATAAGCTAAAATCTTCAGAAATTCGAGAAAATAATTTATATTTTTATCTCTTTATACGGTGGTAATGAAGATGATAATTCTCTTGACAGCCTAAGATAGAAACAATTCGCCAAGGCAGTGACAAAAAGTACATTTAACTTATCTTCACTTCCTCCAACACAAGACACAGCTCGCTTTCATACTTTCTACCATCAGGTCCAGTCGTGGCTTGGTAATTATAATGATCCTGAAGATTTGGGCTGGAAAAAATGTGGAAACTTATTGATGCCAGTACAGAACTCTAAACCTCCAGCACCCCCTGAGCTTCTAAAATTGATCTTTTGCAAATGCAAAGGAAACTGTGGAGCGATGTGTGGATGTCGAAAAGCAGGACTGAAAAGTTCTGCAGTGTGCTTCCATTGTTCTGGAGAGACTTGCAGCAACGTAAAGGAACTCTCAGAATTAATAAATGAAAATGACTTTGATGATGAACCGCCAACATTAACACCCTTTCCTTCTCCAGTTCTCCCACTGGTATTTAATTCAGAAAGCCGATCAGATGCTGAGCCGCAGCCTGGTCCATCGTAACGACTGAGGATGGGGATACCACGTAAAAAAACGCGCCTCTAGACTCTACCTCGTGGGTGGTGGGGAAAAAAAAAAAAAAAAAAACAATAACTGATGACATATTATTAGTACACACGTATAATATAGGTATAGTTAAGAGAGTACTTAAAAATAGTACTCACTTCGGAAGTACTTAAAAATAGTACTCACTTCGGAGCGCTATAAACCCTTAGCTATTGACTTAAAAGTTGTTCCTCAAAAAACGATCTACAAAAATGGTCAGATATCATTTTTTCGTAAAATAATAAAAAAAAGTTACATCGAAAAATATAAATTTTTTTCTGAAGATTTTCGCTCATAATTTTTTTATTTATAGCTTTATAGCTCTACGACAAAAAGTTACTGGACCAAAGTTGTAGAGCATTTAATGCAACAAAAAATGTTAGCAAATTTTTTTTATCAAATAAATAGTTCAAGAGATATATCGTAAAAACCATTTCAACCCCTATTTTCAAGATGGCGGCCGTGGGACAAGGGTGGCGACCCCACAAACTTGGTTTTAGCTTTACACTGACCCCCCCTACACATCAATATAATAAAATTGCGTCCTCTAAAAAACGCAACCTCAAATGTACTACATATGGTACGAACTTATAAGTGTCCACAGTGTATATCCATTATCCTGCTATGGTACATGTTTGAATTCAGAACAAAAAGAAAATGAAGAAGCACAAATTTTACAGATTGCTTCAATAAAGACTTAAATTCTACAAAAATGGGCAAGAACAGCATGTCACTATCTTTTTTAAAGCTGTACAGTAAATACTTTCTGAGATAAAGTACCTTACCTCTATTAATCAATACTTAGGGTTATTTAAAACATTATAGAAATACATTAATGATCAATTACACCATGGGATTGAATAGGGGGAAGGTAACACGATTCCAAATGGGTCGAGTGGTTGGTGTAAGCAAAATAAGAGAAAAAATAATAAGTAATGCCACAAGGAACTTACAGAAGATAAAAATAGATAAAATTAGTGACTATATCGAGTCACCAATTTTATTACTACTTATGACAACTCGTTATCTTTATTCATGGCCAAATCAAAAACAAACATTTTGACGAAAAATTAAATGTTATTCCAATAATATGACACTAACCGCACCCAAAGAAAAATGGCGTCGAATATAAAATATATCCACAGGTGATAAATAAATAAATAAAGATCGAGATAAGGTTTAGAAAAAAAAAGTAATTGATGTGATATTTTTGTGTTGCGTAAAAACATTTCATGGAATTTATCGTTTATCAGACGGATTTTTATTTTCACCTCTTTGTTATAAACGACTTTATCTCAGTACACGAAATAGTTGGAATTAGATATTTTTTCTTTTGTCCTACAAGCTTTTTTATCCTCTCCTGGAGCTGGCCACATGCTCCACTTTATAAATCTGGTATTATCCAGTATAAGACTAGTTTTGCAGTGTTTCTTCACTCTATACTTTTCTGTCTTCATACCCTTTTATTCCTTTATTCCTAAAAGAACTGGCGTAAGATATAGTGATACTGATCTTCTTCTGGAGTCTTCTTCAGCCTACCAATTCATGAGCTTCTTCCTGGTATGCCTGAAGTGTCAAGATGATGGTATGTATGTATGTATGTATTTTGGTGTGACATTCACTGAGACCTAAAATATCTATTGTGCCTTCTACTTAGTTTTTGAGGAGAGTCTCAGAAACTAGTAGTTCCATTAGTCCTATTTCCTGGAGGAATTTTAGTAGGTATGTCTGAGGTGAATGTTCCTCTTCTATACAGTAATCTCCCAGATGCTGTGCTCTAGGATTCTGAAGTGCTGTGCAGGGGAAAGTATGTGGCTGGAGGTTTCTTCTTCCATGCCACAAAATCTGCATTCTCCTTCCTCCACTATTTTGAGCTTTTTCAGGTGCCCATTCAGGCGACAATGTCCCGTTAGGATCCCTGTTGAAACTCTTAGCGCAGCTACTTAGACTTACGCATTCATTTGAGCTCAACAGGTTGTAGTCACCCAGAAGAGTCTTTGATCTACTAGATCTTTCCAATGGTCAAATATTTCCTTTTTCTCGGCTTTACCTATTTTTTCCAATATTACATTGGGGCTGATTCAGCAAAAGGGTTCAGACCTCCAGAAAGGTATTTCAGTCCTCCTCTTAGCTAGTTCATCTGCTATTTCATTTCCTTCTATTTCAGATGATGGTATGTTTATTATTTATACTATTTGTATCAGTATTGTCCAGTTCCTTTTCTGTCTCACCTCAGGAAATGTGCTTAAGTCAGTTATTGTGTGTCTTTTAACTTTGATATTTTTCGTTTTTCAGTTTCTTCTTCTGCTTCTACTATTCTAAGAATAATTTTCTTGTTCTTTTGACCCCTCCAAGTTCTTCCCGACTCTATTTTCACATTAATAATAATGTTGGTAATCACTACAAGAGACTAGTCAAAATTGTGAAGAGCCCTGCCCACCATTTTTGGGAATTTTTGATGAACATATATTAAAAGTGGGTAGGGTTCTTTGAGGAAAAAGCAGATGGACAAACAAAAGTGTTAAAGCAGTTAAAAAATCCATTCCCCATAACATTGCGATATAGTGCATTGTATTAATAAGCTTGACAAAACATTTTTTTTCATTTTTAAAACTAACCATAATCAGAGCCATAATAGACGGTATATTTTCCAGATTTGTTAATTGTCTGATGAGTCCACCCACTGTTGTTAGTTGGATTTTTTTGACTATTGTCTAAATCTACATCTACAAAAATAAAATAACAACTTTCTAAGTACTATTAATTTGTTAAGTTTATCTATATTGTAAAAAACACTTTGCAACCTACAAAAATAACATGACTCCAATAAAAAAGCGGACAGGACAGATCTTTTGAACAGTTTTTTATTGGGTATAATAATAATAATATATTTAAATGTATATAAACAAAAATGTATGAGTATTATAATGAAATGAACGATAATTAAAACACCCCTAAAATAAACTGTTCAATATACAGAAAAAATCCATCATTTTTTATTACTTTACATGCATTAAAATGTACAAATACTAAAAGTCCCATTTTGTTGTTAAAACATTTAAATTAAATAAAAAACAGGCTAAGTATTTTTTACAATATACCCAAATAAACTATGATTACGAATAATGTGTCATGCATTATAGAAATAGTAGATAAACAATTGGTGTGACAAATACGCGTTAAAAAAGTTTTATTTCATTTCCAAAAACAAGCCATACTTTCCTATTGCTCTATCACAGTTCTGTCTATAGTTTTTCCTTTGAGAAAACTTCGTCACAGCCTGTCAAGCTGCGTTAAAGGCACTCGACACCAGAGAGATAAACTTTAAGCTAGTATGGGATAGCCTTAAAGCACGAGGTCATAAAGATGACGAAAAGGCGCTTTAAGGACATTCATTGGACCGAAACCCTTCTGAGATGTCGCAAAGTCGACAATAGACATGGAAACAAGAAAGTTGGTGGCTCAAAAGTCTCTAGGACTGTAGGAAGATTCACCAAGACTGAAGCAGGATATTCCTCACTCTTTACAGTAAGCCTAAAAGGCAAAGTATTAGTAGCCACTGTAAGTAGGGTTGACATATAAAGCCCTAGAGGGGGAAACTGCAGAGTGCGGCTGGTTACATAAAACTGGAGAATGAAATCTAGATTCGGAGGATCCCAACAGAGTAGTAGAACTAGCCTAGTGACGACGAGAGAAAACCTCTCCAAAATTCAAAGACTAGCCTGCATTACAGGAGCAATGAGAACATGCTCAACGGCAGCCATGGAAGTGATTCTCAACCTCACCCCTCTACATGTGGTGGTGGAAAGTGTTGCAGAAAGAACAAGATATAGACCAAGTACGGAGGGAATCATTGAAAAAAACTACCTTCTCACTTCTTAGAAATCAGACAACCTGGGACATGCCACAAGACGGTATGATGAAAAAGTATAACTTTTCAAAGAAATTCGTTACGGAATTAAGCAACAAGAAAGAATGGGATCCAAATACCATTACCAGACTTGGAAAGAATGCCATTCAATGGTACAGAAACGGCTCAAAAGCAATAGAAGGAACTGGGATAGTAGTGTTCGGGCCAGGAACCAAACACTCTGAAAGCTTGGGAAAAACCCCAAGTATCTTTCTAACGGAAATCCTCGCCATAGGAAAGTACGCCAGTTCAATATTGATAAAGGATACAGAAGACAAAGGATTATCATAATGTCGGATAGTCAAGCAGCCATTAAAGCACTGAGCTCTTGTGTAATCAGTTCTAAAATGGTGTGGGAATGCCTAGACAAATTCAATGAGCTAGGCATAACTATATAGTCACCTTACTATGGATTCCAGGACACACTGGAATAGAAGGAAATGAAATAGCAGATGAACTAGCAAAGAGGGGGACTGAAATACCTATCTGGGGGCCTGAACCCTTTTGCGGAATCATTCCTAATGTAATATTGGAAGAAATAGGTAGAGCCAAGAAAAAGAGAAGATCCGACCATTGGAAAGATCTGGTGGGGCTTATACAATCAAATTCTCTTCTGGGTGACTACAACCTGTTGAGATCAAATGAATACATGTCAAAGTAAAACTGCGCTAAGAGTTTTAACAGGTATCCTAACGGGACATTGTCGCCTGAATGGGCACCTGAAAAAGCTCAAAATAGTCTAGGAAGAACAACCCCAACAGAAACTGTAAGATGAAGAATATCTTTTAATTTAATCACACATTTGTAAATCTTAATACTTCATTTTGTTAGAGCAATCTACAATAAAT
>CAJUYI010000132.1:211946-271978 GCA_910591695.1 Galerucella pusilla
CAATATTCAGTTACATTTTGAGCCTTATTTATTCGCTTGAGATCTTGCCAAGTGTCTTCACTTGTTAAAACTGTCTTCATTTCATACCTTCACCCACTAATCCATGGATCTACCGAAACTTGGCTTACATGTTCACTCTTGATCTCCCCTGCTTTGTGATTCTGGTTCTTATTTCACTTTGGTCATGTCATCTTATGTGACGTTTTCCTTGGTTCTTATCTAGGCAGATCTGTCTGGAGCAAATCTTTTCCAAAGCTCATACTCAATAGAGCAGCTTCCAGTACAATCTTGTTCAGTTTTCAGTTATATTTTGAGTCTTTCTTCGCTTGAGATCTTTTAAAGTGTCTCCACTTGTTAAAACTGTCTTCATTTCATATCTCCACCCACCATTCCATGGATCTACCGAAACTTAACTCACATGTTCACTCTTGATCTCCCCGTCCTTATGATTCTGGTTCTTTAGTTACTTTTGGTCATGTCATCTTATGTGACGTTGTTTTCCCTGTTTCTTACATAGGCAGGGATGTCTCGAGCAAGTCTTTTCCATAGTTCATTTCCGACTTCTAGTACTATCTTGTTTATTATTCATCTACATTTTGAGTCTTTCTTCTCTTGAGCTCTTGTAAAGTGACTTCACTTGTTAAAGCTGTCCTCATTCCCTATCTCCACCCACTATCCCATGGATCTACTGGAAGATTAACTGTACTTCTTCGACTGGTCGCTTTAGTTACTCGATTACCAAGTCGTTTTTTTCTTGGCTGTCTCTTGGGTGAACTTTTAACTCGAGCCTGTCTTTTCTAGTACTATCTCACTCAATTGAGCCTCATTTGAACACATTTTAGAGTCTCTTCACTTGAAAACATTTCTGATGCTGTCCCAATTGAAATGTCGACCAACTGTTCCATGGATCTATTGAAGCTTCACTTACATATTACACTCCCTCTGCCTGGTGATTTTAGTTTTTAGTCACCAGGACATGTCATTTTATAAGACGTCGTCTTGGCCTATCACTTGTTATGCTCGTCCTCAACGTAAATCCTGACTGTCTTTTCTATGGATCTACAGAGAACGCAATTAGATGTATCATCTTGAACTCCTCTGATTCGTCTCAGGCTCCATGTGGACCTCTGAACTTGAAGCTTCAGAATTTTCACTCTGCAGGTGGTCTGTGCATCTGTATCTCTGTATCTGTAAAGTAGGGACGGTGAGTGTAGGCTCACAGCACTCAGACCACATGTGACCCATTGTACATCCTCCCGAGGTAATCGTCCATCCTGTGCTTCCAAGGAAGGTGAACAGATCACTAGGAGACTTCTCCTTTATATCGGCAGGTGCAGGCCAAGACTCACCGTGGTCTGTGCATGGTGGAATCCATGAATTTTTAATTAGAAAGACGTCTGTGAGGTAGAAAATGTCCTTAGAAACTTCCTATAAAGATCAAGGTCAAATACATCTTACCCTTTTTTTGAAAATGAACCTGAGGAAATGTTTGAAAATTTCCACAGCCTTAGCCGAAAATCTAAGCTAACTTTATCCATGTAATTAATATTTGTACTTGATGATATGTTTGAGTTACGGCGCTATAAAGTTAAAGAGCTCATCCAAAATGTTCGAATGCTCTATATTTATCAAACTTTATCATTCATTCTGTTGTAAAAATAAATTGTAGCAATGATTAATATGTTTGAATTATGATAAAGGATAATTTCATATATATTTCTGTTGAGTAATTTTTACGACATGTTTTAATTAAAATTTATAGGATGTTTCTTAAAATAATTATAAACATTTTATCTGAAAAAACTGTTTTTGTAGTATTATTTCATAATATTATTTATCTTTAATCCACTCTATTCATTTTTTTCCATACCATTTTATTCTTAAATTAAGAATTTTCATTTTTTAGTTCGATTGCAACTTTTTGATTCAATAATTGATAAAATTTATCCATAACGTCAAATCCAGAAACCGGCGGCAAAGAACTAGAATACTTATTATCATCAATGATTATAAAAAACATCAAAAGTCAAAACCGGGGGGGTTTTAACAACAAGAAGAAAATTTAATTGGAATATAAAGGATAATTAACCGGTTAATACCCCTCTTCATAGCGTCTAATAAGATAAGAAGCAATTTAAGATCGTAAGTGCGTTAATATCTCCAGATCCATTTCATAAACATCGGCAAAAGGGTTTCCCGCTTTGCGATTCTGGCAAAGATCACGCGATTCCGTCATCGACCAACATAATTATTATAAGTAAATATTATTTTCAACGTTACGCTTTCAATTTAACTTTTTTAACATCTCCGAAGCGAAAGAATTTTTGAACGTATGTGTATCTCACTTTCTCAACACCCTATACAATACAACTATCCGTTATTCCTTTGGGAGAAGTGTGACCAGATCGAGCGACGCCTTCCCACACATATAGTAGCATCCCGATGCCGTTCATGCGACAGAAGCCTATCCACGGCGACGCTTCGCCATTGGCAGCACCGTCGAATGTTCCACGACATTGACAGTGGATATCCCTTGGGACGCTGATGCCTCGGGTCCCTTTCTGCTCATTTTCTAAGATACCCCGTCAATATTTTTAGCACGGCGGTCGGTTGAATTTATGTGAGAACATTTTTAATTACTTTAATGATATCGATGTTAAAGTTTTAGTGAGATTAATTCAACTGTGATTTGAAATGTTTAATATTGTCGAAAATCCAATGAATCACCTCCACAGACACTCGTCTAATTTTTCGCAGTTCAAGTTGGCGATAATTTTCTGAAATAATATAAATTTAACAATAAATCCTTCAGCACCTTTAGGCCATCCGGTATGGGAGCAAAGTTCAAGTAATTAGCAATATACGGCATATATTATGTTATATACGGCAGATGTTCCAACTACCAATGAAACGCTCATAGCAACATTTGCTGATGATACAGCAATTATGACATCTAATACTGATCCTAACACAGCTTCCAACCAACTTCAAAATCACCTAACTCTTCTACAATCATGGCTAAAAAAATGGAAAATCGAAGTCAACACTAATAAATCTAATCAAATTACTTTCACCACAAAGCATGAGTGTGCCTGTCCACAAGTTACCATTAATGATGATCCAATACCGATATGCAAAGAGGTCAAATATCTTGGTCTTCATTTAGACCAAAAACTGACATGGAAAACACATATCAAAGCTAAAAGAAAACAACTCGATATAAAAATTAAAAATATGTATTGGCTAATTAACAAAAAATCACAGCTATCAACAGAGAGCAAAATCTTAATCTACAAGACCATATTAACACCTATATGGACATACGGTATTGAATTGTGGGGTTGCAGCAAACCATCTAGCACCAAGATCCTACAGTCCTTCCAATCTAAAACCCTCCGTCTACTAATAAATGCTCCATGGTATGTTAAATGACACTATACACAGAGATCTAAGAATACCATCTATCAGAGACATCATCACAACTCGCTCAAATAAATACAGAAAACGATGCTCAGATCATAGCAATCAACTTATCAGTAACTTGTTCAACCTACTAATAGAAGAAAGAAGACTAAAAAGAATTTGGCCCGAAGATCTGTAAAAATCCAGAGAACCATTAATGGACGGTACCTGACTCAAGCCTTCAATCCACATCTCATTTACTTATTACTCTATAGTGTAGTTGTAAATTTGCAGTTGAATAAAAAAAAATTGTCACGCTGGGAGGAAGGTGGAGAAGAATAAAAAATACCACCATGTAGGGGAGGTGTTTTGCAATAAAAAAGGTCTCCTGCGTTTTTTTCGTCCGATAAATGGTTTGTCCGTAAAAAATTGGTATGTGCTCCGCATCCGAGCGACTCTGCTGCACGGCGGAAAAAAATATAAATATTCAATCAGAATTTTTTTTCAATCTTTGGTAAGAGTTGAAGTTGTAAATAATAAATAAAAGGTGATAAATTAGTTTTTACATATTTTTATAGGAAAAAGGTATGAAAAAAATTATATACACTTTGTTCGTTGAATATTAATCTTTATATAACATGAGTATCAAATTTTATTTTGAAAAAATGAAGAAGATTTCTACCCGAATCTATAAAAATTTCTATTTTCGCTTATAATACAAAAAATCATTGAATCCAAAAATGTATGTAAATTAATTAATTTTGTAATTATATATTCTTGATCTTAAAAGTTTCCCCAACATTTCTACGCAAACCCCATTAAAATTACTCCAGCTTTATCAAAGTAACAGTATTTAATATACACATATATTCAAAAGTTTTGCATCACCCTAAATCTCCGAAAAAAAAATGTGTTCATTATAAATGGATCAGAGATTAATCAAATAATTAGTTTCAATAAAAAAAACGTGTATATTTGTCAAAAATTTTTATTCAATAATAAACTTGCTTTAAACATAAAAAGTATTCTTAGAAATTAAATAAGTTAAATACGAATTGATTCTTTTTAAAGAAAAGGTTAAGTGAGAACCTGCATGAGAACTTTTAATAAAGAGTATTTCCACCTCTAGAATTTATGCAAGCTTGAAGTCGCCCGCCCATGCTGTTTACCAAATTATTGATATTCTGTTGAAGAATATTTCGCCATTCTTCTTGGGCCGCATGAACAAGCTCTTGTACACTCCTGGGTGGATTTCTGCGTGCTGCCACTGCCCTGGCAAGCATGTCCCAAGCATGTTCTATGGGATTCATGTCAGAAGATAGGGCAGGCCAGTACAAACGATTGATCCCTTCAGTTTCAAGACACTCATTTAAAGCTCTGGTCCGATGAGGTCGGGCGTTATCGTCCTTAAAAACGAAGGAATTGCCAACAGCTGCGCGCCATAGTCTCACGTGAGGATGTAGATTCTCTCTGAGATACCTATCACCAGTCATCGTTCCCTCCACATGAATTAATTCTGTGCGATCATTTAACATGATACCAGCCCAAAACATAGCACTTCCTCCTCTGAAGGGCGGCACGGGGCGAGCATGAGCATGCTGAGCAACTCTCGTTGGATTCCGCCACACACGTATTCGATGGATATCTTGTACCAAACAAATCCTTGTCTCGTCGGAAAAAAACACCGAATTCCAAAATTCTTCAGGCAAGGCCGCGTATTCTTGAGCCCACTGTAGTCGGCGAACTCTGTGCTCAGGTTGTAGTCTGGGCACTCTTATTGGTCGTCGACACCTCAAACCTGTCGCAAGTATTCGTCTTCGTTATGTCGAGATCGATACTTGAACTCCCAACGCATGTCTCATATCTCTTTGGAGTGCTGGTATTGCCATGGTCGAGTTTCTTCGGATAGTTAAGTGGATATAGTAGTTCTGTCGCTGATTAGTAACACGCCTTCTACCGCTTCTAGGTCTATCACGAAGAGAATTGGTCTGGAGATACCGGTTCCATACACGACACATATCACTTTGTCAAACGCCAACTCTGTCTGCCACGAGCCTTTGAGAATGACCTTCTTCAACTAAAGCCACTATTCTTGCACGGTCAATCTATGACTTGACGATTCATGTTTGCACTTAAAATCGTAAAAATCAAATGCCTTGAATGTTAAAATGATCGCACTAAAAATGTTATATTACAAAAAAAACTGTAAACATCTGCATTTTGCAAAAAATATGAAACATATTGAAATGGTAAACATTGATAAACAAGCCAACAAAAAATTGTTAGCGCAAAAAAATTCCTTCGCATCCGAAGAAGGTGATGCAAAACTTTTGAATCTATGTGTATATATTTGCTTGTAAATTCAAGATTCCTAAAATTTACAAAATAATGGAAAGTGCCGTATTTCGTAATTAGGAGAAATTAATTATCTGTAAATTTTATCTATGGAACAGACCTCCAAAATAACAGTTTCCATCTTTCGAAAAATTGTTCCAATGCCACCTTATTATATAATATATTTTTTAATGAGATACTTGGTTTTTTATTAGAATATAATATTTATATTATATATGAGTAATTTGCTAAAAATGATTATGTGCTATGACAAAAAAATGCCATCTTAAAGCCGACACTTTCCTCTTTCCTAACTGTACAATAGTTTATAATGTACTCCGCCGCGCTTCAGAAAATAGAGTCGCGCGGATACGGAACACATAGTTTACCGAATTTTTTCCGGACAAACCATTGATCGGACGAAAGAAGCGCAAGAAACTTTTTTTGTTGCAAAACACTCCCTCTACACGGTGGTATTTTTTATTCTTCTCTACCTTCCTCCCAGCGCGAAATATTGGAAAATTTCTAAAAAAAAAGATTTTTTAATTTTTTTTCAATTTGGGAAATCGATAGACTGGTAAACTTTTTTTTATTTTAATCTACATACTTTAAGGTACTTATGAAAAAAAAAATCAGGTATTGCTAATTACTTCTAGATGTTACCCCTATCGTCTGGCCTACTTATGATGGCAACAATTCTTTATTAAAATCAAATCAATTATCACGAAAATATAAAATATAACAGTATCAAAACAATATAATGATCTAAAAACGATGAAAAGGGGAACTGACTGACTGTGGCTGCCAAATGCTCATCGCACCAGACACGTGTCTGGTTCTATAGTCAATCTTAGATCAAGTGGAAGTTTTGCACACCACAACCCAACTACCAACTATATAATATGAAAAGGAAATACATCTGGCCCTACGAAAAAGCCCTTTTCTACACTGTGGGGGTCGGAAGGCTATTATGACTTCGATGCTACATTAATTCTGTACAATAATGACACTTGTCGTTCGATGCGTGTACCCTCCCTAAAATAATGTCCCATGTTTAAGTGATTAAAGGAAACGAGATGATTTGTAAAAATGTCTCAGGTGTGTTGAATTTTCATACTTTAAAATTTTTTTAGGGGCATTTAATGGGATTAAATTGAGAGTTTTCAGCGAGAAAGAAAGGTTTTTTGGAGGTTAGGAGGATGTTTTGGTGTTTTCCGATGTCAAACGTTAAACGAGTAGCGATCTGATGCATTAAGTTACCACTAGCGTCTACCTTGAGCATGTATGAACTATAATTTAAGACGCGGGCTTTTTGAATTTTTATACCATCAGGATCAGAATTTTGTTTATCAAACTGAATAAATAATAAAATAATAATTTTCTCTATTATTAACCTAGGTTACAGGGGCAATGAGGACTACTCCTACAGCGGCGCTGGAAACAATGCTAGACCTTCCTCCACTACATTATGTCATAATGTGTGAAGCAAGGGCAGCACTAACCCGACTGGAAAAAGCACTAGACCATGATGTGGCACATGGGAGAGGACACACAGAGATAAGGCAGGTGGGTGATGACATTTTCAAAATTCCAAGAGACCAAATGACTACCAAATATATCTTTCGCAAGAACTTCGAGATTGTCATCAAAGATCGAAAGGAGCTTGAGGAAGAGAACGCACCACCACTTAGTAGAGCGAATGAACTGATCTGGTATACAGACGGATCTAAAAATGAACTCGGCACCGGAGAGGGCATATACAGCAAGACGAGCAAATATGAAGGAATCGTCTCGCTAGGAAAATACGCCTCTGTATTCCAAGCAGAGGTTTATGCAATACTTGCGTGTGCAAGGGCTAACAGTATGAGAGCCTACAACAACAGGCAGATCAGGATCTACAGCGACAGCCAAGCCGCCCTTAAAGCACTTCAGAGCTATAGGGTGACATCTCGGCTAGTATGGGAATGCGGCGAAGAACTTAGAAGACTGGCGACTCGGAACAGTGTAACACTGGAGTGGGTACCAGGTCATAAAGGAATCGCAGGCAATGAAAAAGCTGACGAACTCGCAAGAGTAGGATCGTCAACTCTGATGAACGGACCCGAACCTGCTGTGGGCATCCCCAGATGCTTAACCAGGTCATGGTTAAAAGGGTGGTTGAAAGAACAACACAAGAAATACTGGAAGAATACGACTGGGCAAATACATGGGAAGAAATTCATAAAAGAACCATCAGAAAAAGTAGCGAAAAAACTGCTCTCAATGAGCAGGAACAAACTGCGCACCACTACGGGGCTACTTACGGGACACTTTCCCACAAAGGAGCACCTAAACAAAATAGGGCTGTACAACGGAGACCTTACATGCAGAAGATGCAAAAAGGATACCGAAACAGCTCTGCATATACTATGCAACTGTGAGTCGCTGGACCACAGAAGGCAGAAACTTTATGGTAGAACCCAAATGACTCCAGAAGACTTCTACAATCAACCAGCTAAGAACCTGTATGAGCTAATACAGGGAACGGATTGGCTGAATAGGTTGTAGTCAGAACACTAGGAGTATCCACAATAAGCCCAGGAGGCTGAGGTGGTACCGGCGAAAGGACGGCTCCGAAGGGAAGAAAAAAAAAACCTAGGTCAATAATGGACAAATTTAAATATTTTGATAATTCAGGCATAGTAGTCCAAGAAAAAATTGTGCAACATAATTTTGCATACCCGGGGGATTGTCTTTAACATATGCTGCTTGAAATTACATATCAACATAAAATTATTTGAATAAAAATGCCGTTAGCTTAAAATTCGCGCTCAAACAAAAATGACTGATGACATAACGAGTACGTTCATGATATATCGAAGACTGACAGTGTACTTGTCAGTCAGACGACAGGGTAAACGCTTCTCGTGGTGCGTTTGCGAATTATTTCTAATTTTTGTCTTAAATTTGGCTATACCTCATTTAAAAACCAGGAGGAGTAATTTGAATTTAAGTTGGCAATTCTGTAGACCTCTGATTGGTCAGATTTCGCCCAGTTTCACACACAACACTTTTTAACATCGAAATCAGCTGATAATTTCCATTTTTGATAGAGCTGACAGATAAATAGACTTATTTTTGTCATCGCATCCGCTATTGTTATTTTATTATAATTAATTTATTCAGTCCCGTAATAGAGTGATGTGGATGTTCTAATATTTTAGTTTGAATTAAAAATTTTAAATACGAAACAGGAGAAAATTTTACTGAGCTTAATGCTCAGGTACATAGATATATAGAAACAGATTAGAAGAGAAATCGACTAATGACTATGCGCGGCTAAATTCTTAGCCCATCAAGGCATATTTAATATATTTGGAACACCACTGTTGACTACTTTTTCGGAACACATCCTTTAGAAACTAATCTGGTAACTTTTAGTGGTGTGAGTGAGGCTTTTTACGCTACTCCTGGTTTTTAAATGAACTATAGTCACAGATTATAAAGAGAACAGATACGAATCCCGGTAAAATATCAAACGATTTTCAGCTCCGTCGTCAATCACCTTGGACCTATAATTCGGTATGGCCGCGATGTTGCCAGCTTAAAATATTTTCTGAATTTCTTACCAAATTGCAGTGTTGACTCGAGAACAATAACAATTTTTAGTGCCGGATCTAGCTTTTTTGGAAGTTTCCACTAAATCTTTAAAACTGCTCCATTAATTAAAACAATAATCATAATCGGATATATATTTATGTATTTATTAAATACCTATATGTACATTCCTATGATTTGTTATAAATAGTCATCACTCTTGGGAGATTAATTAATAAATACATTTTTAGATACCACAAATAATTACAAAAATCAACCAAATTTTAAAGTACAAATAATTCTTAATTTATTTATTATCAAAGGGAATACAATATACACCTATGCATAATTTGTAGCACCAAAGTTAATATCAAAAACTTTAAAATTTCTTTTATCATAGGCCGGGATATTAAATTAAATTCTCTCATCCCTTGGAAATCGAAAGAATTTTATTTTTCTTTCCGAATAAAATTTATTTGGACAGTCTCTGTATGAACAATACACTCCGCCGTGATGTTTATTCATTTTATAAGAATAATGGCCCTATTGAATAAAAATCTAGCAATTACTTTTTCTTATAAAATCAAAGTGAATGCTTGAAAGCCAATGAATAAAAACTTTAGTAATTGCTTGTGCTTAGAGCAATTGCTGAAAATTTTAGAAATTGCTATTAGTAAAAGCATTTTCTTAAAAAGTATAAGGAATTGCTTACATTTGCTGAAAATGCGATGAATAAGTCAAGGAATTGCTTTTTCCAATGTAGGAATTGCTTGCAAATTTTTAAGGTAGGTCTAACCTTGCATCATTTGCTCGAATCATTCAAATTTTGCTTCTCCTGCTGCATACACGTGAGTTTTTTGAATATATGAATGTGCGTGAAAGAAAAATATATAGTGTACGTAAAAATTGCCAAGACGATGATTTCCGAAAGTTATATCGATTTGACCGCGAAAATGTTGAGTGGTTAGCAAATTATTTTTTAACTGATACTGGTGAGAGGCGAGGGGCTGCATTATCAGCTATGAATAAGTTTTTCTGCGACATTTGTCGGATCCAGGTTTTCAAAACTCTGTAGGTGAAGAACTCGGTGTTCACCAAACTACTGTCTGTAAGATATTTACTTCCGTAATGCATGCAGTTTTGGAGAAGACCAATATTTGGATTAGATTTCCTAGATGTGCCGAAGATTTTGTTGCAGCTAAACGGTTGTGGTCCGGAAGATACCGTTTTCCAACTGCTATCGGTTCGATAGACTGTACACACGTCAGGATTCCTAAGTTTTCAGAATTTGGTGATGAATATATAAACAGAAAAGGATATCCTAGCATTAACGTACAGGCAACTTGCAATGCAGAAGAAATTTTTAATTTAATGTTCATAAAAAGATAACAGATATATTTGATGGGTATTACCACGATGTTGTATCAACACTAGAATGAATACCTATCTAAAATATAACAGAGTTGATTACGACTGTTTAAATTTGCAGGTCTAGACGCGTTGAATGAGCAATTGCTGAAGGGACGTAGGAAACGCAGCATTTGCTTAAAAATTTTATTCATGTTAAGATGTAGCATTTGCTTTTTCTTATAGCATTTGCTATTTGAGTAATTGCTTTTGCTAAAAAGAAATTGCTTTAAGTAATTGCTTGTTTTTTATTCATTAAGAATAATCTATACCACTATATTTTTATAGTTAATATTACCACAACACACAATCGATTAGTCAAGTAACACAATTAATATCGCCAATTGAACACCTTCAAACAATGAAGCAAATAAAAATGGCGTTATGAATTTTGAGAACAAATTACAAGTGATTTTGAGCATGTTTTGATGTTTTGATTATGTTAGGTTAGGTTAGCCGTCACCGTTATTGTGCATGGTTGCCCAAGATGTGGTTTGTGAAAAAAGTAGATATTTATGGTATGATTTTCATACATTATAATCTTTTTAATTGTATAATTCTTTTAGTGTTAATAAATATGATTTAAAACAAGTAATTCACGAATATTTATATCTGTATAACTATCACATTAAAAAAAATGCTTATAAAATATTTGACCTATGTTCGTAAATTGGAGGAAATATTATGTAAATTGACAACCCTGTTGAGAAATTTCGCGAAGCGAACGGAGTCGACATAAGACGATGGGCATTTAATTGGGTATGTCCACCCATCCCTCTCTCTTTTTACTGTTCTCTGTCAAGCTTTCGTATCTGTTCTCTTTATAATCTGTGCTATACTAGTGCAAAAAATTCTATATACACAATGGTGGTGAAGTCATTTATAGACCTCGCACCTCAGCTCTGCTCGGGGCAAAGCCGCTCGCGAAATAATTTTGGTGCTCGGTCAATAATAATAGTCTTCACCACCTTGGTGTTTAATATACTATTACAGTTGTATCAAAAGAGCTGTGTAGCTGTGTGAAACGGGCGGCAATCTGACCAATCACTAGGCTGCAGAAATGCCAACTTTAATTCAAATCACTCTAGTTTAAAAAAAAAGTATAGTAACTTTTAGTGGTGTGATTGACGTTTTTTATAATGCTTCTTCTAGTTAAAAAAGGCATAGTCGATATAATAAATAAAGGAATTTACTAGCCGGATTAAAAACATTAAACTAATATTTTAATTTCCACCCCTTTATCACAATACGCCTAGTTTTCCTTGTAATGTTCCACAATTGTTTCCCAATCAACTACTAACAATTCCGGTTCTCGACCATCGACAATACCTCATCACTCTCATCAGATATGATCTCATCGTGTGCGCCACGTGTTTTGTAAGTTCGGCTTTTGAGTGACACGTGCCTTGAGCGACGTCCTTCTGCACTCTCTCAACAGTCAAATTGTTGTTTAATCACATTTGCTGGACCATTGATTGTTGGCACTATGATTTGTTTTTGTTAGACATTTGAACGGAGTTTCAAAGTGAAACTGTACCTTCGAAACGAGTAACTGAAGATGTTTTTGACACTAGGTGCTTTCTATAATTTTTGACAGACAATTATTGACGTGTCATTGGAAAATCCAATGACACAGAACTATAAAATTATCACGGAATATTAAATATAAATGACAGAAGATATAGTTGAAATAATACCCTTCTTGGTGTGCGTCATCGATTGTTAATCTCCTTCTATCACATTACGTAGGAAGAAATGGAAAAAAAGGCAGGTTTGTGATAAATCCCAATAAAAATATCACAATAATGAACCGTTTGAATGTTTTACAAACGTTAACCCTAATCTTTGACTTACAAAAATTTGATTGGTTGATGTTTAGATTACGCGCCAGCGCAACCTATCTATCGCGAGGTTAAAATACTATGAAGGCGTAGCTTTCGTAGCGGCAATGTGTCTTACGTCTTTTTCTACTGTCACACTGACAGTTCTTGTCAGGTGTGTACTTTGTTGCTTACGGTCAATTATTATTTATGAGAAGTGAATATTAATCTTATTGTTATTTATCTAAATAATACGAAAATATGCCTAGACACACGAAAAAACATCAGCCTTTTGAAAGTTCTGAAGGATTTCCAGTTAGAAAAAGAAGCTGGTAATTATTAATTTCATAGCATTCTCGGCTTTGGCTTAATACGATCCTGATGATTTTATTTATCAAATTTAAGGTTAGCTATATGTCAAAATAGCAAATAAAATAAACGACATGCCGAAAACCCGGATATACGTCACAATCGATGACGCACACCAAGAAGGGTATTATTTCAACCATACACTTATGATGTGACGTTAAAGAAACAATAGTTAAACGAGATGTGGGGCGACGACCCAGCACTGTAGTGGAACGCGTTTGATGCGATAATTACAGTCAAGCAAGGTCGGACATGGTTAGTACTTGGATGGGTGACGACCATGCCAGGGAAAACCATCGTACAGGGCCCGTACAGCCTGCAGCGGACTAGCATATCACAGCTAGCAGGCATTATACCAATGAGCACGAGGTATAATGTAGATATGCCGTCTTTCAGAGGAGACGTAAAACCGAGGTCCCGAGTCCATGGATGTTGGGCTCGTTAAAGAACGCTACCACTGGTTGGGGTAGAGTGCTCCCGGCGTCGGTGATTAGCCTCAGTCGCAGAAATAGACCGACGTTAAATAACAGAATAAATAAAAAAAAAAAGAGATGTGACTTTAGGCACTTTAAATATACAATATCTTTTATTATTTAAGTGCAAAATCATTTAATTAAAAATATTGTACAATATTACGCGTATCCTTAAATGTTGCTTTCGTTTATTTGGGCTTCAAGCACTTGTGCGTGACGCCTCAGTCGTCACGACTTTTGGGCAAACACGATTTTTTAGGATGCTCAAAACCACCTGACATGTGCCAATGCCAATGAATTTCCTGTGTTGTTAGAAGAACAGCTTTCAATTATAATGTTTTTCATAAGAAAATTTTGTACATTTAGATATTTTTAGTAAGGTTTAAATCGTATTAAGGGCGAGTTGTACCAAACACCTGAACTCGGTTTAATGATGACTGATGTTTAGACTGATGTAATTGTTGATAATAAATACATCAAAAGTCACAGTCTAAGCATCAGTTATCATTAAACCGAGTTTAGGTGTTTGGTACAACTCGCCCTAAATCGTAATCGGCACAATCTTAACCTTTAAATAAACGTCAAACCAGACAAACGTCAAATTTAATGTCCGTGGCTTGAAGCTCATACTTTTCGGTATGTGCTTGAGGGGCAAGGGGAAGGTAAGACTAGGCGTCACACCCGGTAATAAACGAACGGAATTCAGTCACTACGAGCTGCTACTAGCAGCCAAAAGTAAATAATCGAAAACGCTTAAAGTTAGTCATTCAAAAAAACCGCCATAAAATTAGTTCTGAACCCATCCACTGCGATCTCTGAAATGCCTCTTTCATGCCTTTCACAGGACTTTCACTTCTATAGGTTTGTCTGTTTTGTGCTTTCAACCTTTTGACAAATGTAAATGTAAGTTTGACATCCCAAATCTTAATGTCAATTATGTTATAAATTATGTTAAAATTAACTGAACCTTTCCAATTGAAATTAATGTGTTGACTCAATATTTCACCTAAAAAATTCAAAAGGATGATTCCTGGGAGTATTCCATTAGCTTTGTGTACTGTAGTTTTTAGAAGATACTTTGACTCAGTAACGGGACGCATAGTAAGTACATTTCACCTTCATACTTTGCATAACTAAAGACCATCAATCCAAATCCAAAGAGTTCACTGAATGAGTTAGACAAGGAAATATCAACCAGGGTATTGAATCTGGGTCAGATACTCTGCTTCTGTGAGAACTTACAAGGACTAAGCACTGTCTACTGCAAGCGACAAATGTGATGGTGAATCCGCCCCCATGCGCACAAACTCATTTTCAACGCTACCTCCCACTACAGCTCTTGCAAGACATGTAAATGCTCTGTACAGAGGCGTCTCATCAGTTGTCCTACAATTCTGTTGGCGTTTGGCATTGTCTGGATAATTTTTGTGGTGTAGGTACGACACTGACTGGCAAGAGGCTTATCGTAACCCAAAAGTAATTTAGTTGGGAGACTCGCCATCACGTTTGTAGCTTGCAGTACCTATATTTTTAATAATAGGGGAAATATTTAGTTCAAGTGGCTGGGTTATTGAGCACGACCCGAATGAAAGAACAAAGTTCCTCAAATGTATTTTTGTATTCAGAATCTTACGATCTTTTTTAACATTTTGTTGTTTTTCAGCCTGCACTTCCTACCAGTCATGCACCGAATATATCCACGTTAATTATGGTTTCTGGGGCGTTATTTTACCTATACAGTCATTTAAAAAAAGGTACATTAGTCAACGTTGGTCGACGGCACTGTTCTTCACCAGAGAACATGCCAAGGTAAGTACCATTAACAAGTTATTGAATATTCTTCAACAAGTACGTTCTAGCACCCAATTATAATGTATTTGCTTTCAGGCGACGTTCGTGGTTTTTCAAAAATCTTTGGGGAAAGCGCAAAAGTTGCACGGACGCAATGTTTAGAATAGCAAAACAATTTTCAGATTCAGTAACCAACCTAAATCCCTGTCTCTTACCTCGTGAAACGTTTCAAGTGAGGTTTCCAGGTGGCAGTTCAAATAATTTAGACGAAGCTTCAAGAACAGAGAATCCTTGTCAAGTGATTTACAGCAATCAAGGTTACGCGTCTAAATGGGCATCTCCTGGTGGAGATCAATCAGTTACGGAAGTTAAGAAGTCTTTAACAAATGCTTGTGGAGATAGTAATACTATGGGAAGACGAAGGAAAGGAAAAAAACAAGTTGTAAAAAGGCTGGCGAGGGAAAGCGGGATGAACGTTTGTATCAGGCAGTCTAGTTTATTCGGTGAAAGAAGAACACGTAGTGGCAAAATTTATAATTCTGTTAAATAAATCAAAGTCTAAAATAAATAAATTTTGTGTTTTTGTTAAGCAATGGCTTACTGGGTTTGATATAAATTTGATTTGATGGTCAGGTTAATATTTCATTGGTTGCCAAACAAAAATTTGATTGTCCAACCAACGCATGTGAAACAGCGCTTGAAACTTGCAAAATTTGTTTTAAAGATATGTCAAATGTCAAAATATGTTTAGGACGTCACACAAACCCGAGAACATATGCGATGTTATCTTGTTTTTTTCGTGAAATTTTTAAAGCAAATTGAAGAATGAAATGCATATATTGTATGTAATTGTGTATTATTAAATGAAATATTGTCTGATTTTGGATGTGTTTATGTGTTTAAAGTGGATTTGTGTGTTTTTCAATGTAATGAGGAGTTTTTTTGGCGACGAGACTGAGACTTGATCTCATCTCGTATGTAGGTACCTTTAGTTGAATTTCAATTTGAAACAAGATCCTTGTAGTAATAAGTATCAAGATGAAACTAATCGGACAGAAAAATGTCACCAACAAAAATGCGAATTGCTTCAATCTCCGTGACGACAAAAAAAGAAAATAAGATAGGATCTCGAAATTTGCCCCAAGTCTGCACAGAGTAGATTTCGAGACAGTGAAGAGCAGACAAATATCTACGTGGAAATAAGAACAAGAGTGAATGATTGTCCTCATTGCCTCAAGACAGGAGTCCATCTCTACTGCACAAACGGGATCCGGAATATAGTACTTTCAATCTATTCCACCAAAAACATTTAATATTATTCATAATATAAAGGGTGCTCTATCACAAATAACAACTTTTTTTGTTTTTGCTGAAACAACAATTGAAATGGAAGGGTTGTTACTAGCTATGGTTACTAGCTCTTCTATGTATGGTAAGTTGATGTAGTAATAGTGGGAAACGGGAATAGTATCAAATGTAACTCTTTTTTTATTCAATGAGGAATTTCGTCGTATATTTTTATTTATGGAAGAAATTTCATTGTAATTTTCTTATTTTATTGAAAAATATAAAAAATTCACCCTAAATTTGGGTTAAAAAAAATATATTTCTTGGTGGAATATTTCAGCCGACGTGATTCAAGTCTCCGTTTGTTCGTTGCCGGCAATTTGTCCAAGAAGTGGCGGCGGGCGGTATTTGGTAGCGGGCAGCCGCCCCTCCTCCAAGATTCATCCCGTATATCCCCAGGGACCTGCCTAACTATGGTAGTCCCGCACCCGTCCATAATAAACATCTATCACTCTGTTTACTTTTCACTTCTTACTCTCTTACACGATCTTTTATCTTCTCAAGAGGTTCTCTAAAGATAAAAGCTTCTAGTTTTCGGTTTTTTACTTACAATCCACAAAAATATTTTTTAAATCGGTCTCTGCCTAACCTAAATATTGTCACTGAAAAAAATAAAACGTTTTACATCCAAATTTACGTCAAAATGAAAAAAAATAGGAATCAAATATTTTTTTTACATCATTGCCAGCGTGAATGTCAATAATGTTAACAGCTCTCAGATTTTTTTTTCATAAATAAGGATAACAGAGAAGCCAGAACAATGAAGTACAGAAGCACCAGACATGAAGACAAAAAAATATTCAAAAAGAAAAGGACTGTAATAAGGCTTGTAAGTAGGTGTTAACAAATCCAAATTTTTTGGCCATCTTCTGGTGGATTATGCTGCAAAGTTGATTGTGCCTGCCTAGGTAATCAATGTTGGGCTATAGCTGACACGATGTTTGAATATCTTATGACAAATTTCTTCTAATAGTTTATATTCATTACTTGGTCTTGGATTGCCATTATAAATCCTTCTGTTTTTGAAAAACAATGTTCCACCAGAGAGCCACTAATTCACTGCTTCGAGATGTGGCTGATTGAGGTCATCATGATGTCGACTATGGAGCTCTTTCTGGGCCCACTCCGCTTGTTTGTCAAAGTCTGTAACGATTTCAAGTTTTTTTAATAGTGTTTAGGTACAAGATCTATCCTTTTTTTGCGACCAGCTTATGCAATTTAGATGTTTGGGCTTTGCCAATGAAGCTCGCCATCACGTGTGGAGCTTGCAGTATGTCTATCAGAGCTCTCCTCCCCTCTGTATTTGGTAGTGTGGCTATAACTGATAACTGATGAATGATAACTGATGATGTCGGGTGGTGACATTTATGTTTGGTCATCAAGGTAGTCGCTGCTTTTTGAATATCTTTCAGTTCTGGCTCTGTCCACTCCAGAGTTCCAAATGAGTATGTCAGGATCGAAAGGTGTTAATTGTTTTGAGATATCCTGCGTTAGGATGGGATTTCAATAAAGTAGTGAATTGGTCTTTTATTTTGGTTTTTGAAATCCTATATATTTGTAGGTTTTACCATTTTGCACATATCCGTTACCGATTTCACCCTTATGGATATTTAAGGTAATTATAATTATTGTAAAAACAGTAGAATTATTAAAAATAATTATGTGTCTTTACTTTATAGCATCTTCAAACCAATTTCCATCCTCGGGCATCTCTCCGAATTCTCCAAAAACAAGAAATCACACACCTCCACAACTGTTGAGTGTTGATATATAAACAGTAAAAGGAAAACAGATAAGATCAGAATGCAAATTTAATTCCAACATCCAAAAGGAGCATTTTAATATTCCCTTCATATGTGCGATTGTGTCACACAGAAACTGAACCCTAACAGTCGCGTGCTCTTCACCCCCGTGACGTCACCTTAACCGACCAACCCTTAGCGAGCGTTCAAACGAATCGTGTCAAGGATTGGCTCGCGTAGTTGTCATGGCATTGGCCACGCCCGTTTTTACGGCATCCTACGACCCGTTTTCATGATTTCATCCCCGTTTTCCCGGCACACTGAGTTTTTCCGATCCTCCCCTAAAGTTGCTCGTTATTGAATTAAGCTTATCATTTGATTTCAGTCATAGACTCGAGAGTCACTGTTGTGTTTCTAAAAAACTCTTGTGAATCCAAACCGCGTTATAATTCGATAAAAAAAATTACACACATTAACGACCCCTTTATTTCATTTCATAACCTCATAATAAAAATTCCCGCGTTATAATTTCGCGCCAAAATGGACTATTCGTACTTGAATCAAGCAGGGTTTGATTCTTCTTGTCTTCAAGGTACTACCATGGATCCCACAGGTTTGACGAACATGCCTTGTTCTTACGGAGATTTGACTTCGTGTAGTCAAATGTCGCAGGCGGCTTATAGATATACCGCTGCCGCCGCTTCTATGGCTAGATCTTACAATCCTGGTACCGGGGGGCCGATGGGGGTACACCATCCTGTTACAGCTGGGACGCAGTGTGCTGTTATGGGGTCCAGATCCCATGTACAAGATGTGCATAGAGCTACCATGTTTCCTTCTTCTATGAATTTACAAAGTAAGTTTTTAAATTTAAATATTTTCAATTGCTAGATTCTTTATCGTATTTTATTTACAATTAATTTTACACAAATTTTGATATTTTATTTATATTTTTTTGTTATTAAAAATGATTAATTTGGTAATATAAGTTCTTAATTCAAGCATTCAATTATTTATTGTTCAATAATGTTCCATAATATAAATATTTTAATTTAAAACTTCTAATTTTCACATCCGTCGGAAAATGTTTTTATTCAAAGCGCTCTAAATAGCTATTCAAAATATATATAGTTTTTCCAAGATATAAATCAAAAAATTACATAAAAAGAAATAAAAAGATAGTGTTTCAAGAAATTTTTGAGCATTTTTCTTACTTTATTGAAGATTCACATCATATTCTTATCAAAATAATTCGAAATTAATAAAAACCAGTATATTTAGCTGAGAAATAGACTATATAAGATTTGAAATACCAGTTTCAAGCTATTTATATTATAAAAAATTTGGAATATTGTCATAGTTTTGATGTCAATATAGATTATCAGTTCTGTGGGTGAAAAACTTGATAAATTTTTGGTAATCAAGTTTTTATAACTAGTAACTTTCAAGTAATTCAAGTTTTTATTGAAATTAAGCCTATTAGAATTTTAAATAAATTGAAATTACTACAACATGAATATTTCTAATTATATGTAATTGTGGAAATACTTCTCGATGTAAATTAAAATGAAAACTGAATATTTTTTAATAAAAATTCGAAATTTATTGATAAAATTTGTGGGATTATAGTTATTTAATCATTAAAAATCCAAGTAAAAGAAAATCCTGAATAAATATTATTTTTTTCAATGCTTAGTATGTTATTTAAATAAATAAAACTTTATAAATATATTTATATTATGTTTAACTATTTCAGTGCAATTTTTTTTGTATATTTCATTTTTAAATGAATTTTATAACAAAATTAGTGTAATAAACAAAAATATAAGAATAAGTATTTTGAATAACTCTATTTAAACGTAAATAACTTTGAAAGTACTTACATTAAAGACAGCGGCGTGGATTCTAGAGGAAAAAAGTATTTATCCCTATAGCACGCCTCTGGTAATAGGGGAAAATTGTATTTGATCACTTTTTAAAATACCTTAATATTCGAAAATTGTTTACAAAGCTTGAAAAATAAAATATTGGAAGGTTAGGTTAGTTAATCACCCTGTATCTCGGTAATGCGGAATATTTCACTTAAATGCCTCTCCAGTTACTATATTGACCACTCGTAATGAAACACCCATTATATTTCATCTCTAACAGATGGGACCAAAATTAAATTTTTCAAATTTGAATAAAATGGTTGAATTCCCGAAAATTATAAATAGAAAAGATTATTTAACATACAAATTATTTTGTAAGTACCGTAAATCTTCATAATAATATATTCAGAAACAACCGACCCGCCATCTTGCGCCTAGCAAGTGACACACACGCACAACATAATAAGCGACATAAGGAAATTCCGGTGGAAATATATATATATATATTTTTTAACTAAAAGTTAAAACATCTCGACCGCCTGCTTGGAGAAGACTGACGAATGCCGAAGTCCTGGAGATGTTCTTTTTCTCATTCCAGGCATTATAAGACCATAACTCAGTTGTGCTGGCTAACAAGGTTATACTTCGGCCTTAACTCCACTACAGCAACGCCCTACTACCGTTTAAATTAAATAATTTAATAGCTGAGAAAGTTTATTGTGAATAGTATGGTTCACGGACTCTCCCGCCTTTCTTAGCTAACCGGGGAGAAACCGGCATAAAATGGCTTCTCTTTCGTTATCTTTTGTTCGCCGCTTTCCGTCGTTACATATAATTGAAATCATAATTTTTTTTTAAAGAAATGTAGATGTTTTCATTGAAGCTATCACGATGAGTGTACACTATCTAAGTATTGGAAACTACACACAATATTTGTGGTGAATGCATAGAAAATATTTTGACAGATATACTTTGGCAAGTTTATCTGAAGCCGTGAAATGAATGCAGTCGAGAACATTCGATATTGCTACGTTTAACTATGGAAAAGCTAAAGTGCTAAGTATGTAGTGATGATAATTAGAAAAGGGACTTTTTATTATTAACAATATCAACAATATGATAAAAAGTTAATTCTTTAATGTGCTTGTTTCCTTGGATTTTTTCAATTTATGAATATTAAAACATAAGCACTTTTCCAAATTTGTTACGGGCTTCTTCAAGCTCTGGCAGCGTTGTACGAAATCCGTAATTACCACACCCTCCGAATTACATAATTGATGATTTTTATCGAAAGCTGACTTCTTATTGGCAAGCGCGTGCGTGTGTTCTTCCCTCTCACTTCGTCAATTGACTGATATTGATTTATCCAGTGGCGTTGGTATTGTCAGTTGTATTTTCAATTTTACTTGGTAAAATAGGTACCGTACGCTATTTGTAACTTTATAATACTGCTGGTTATTCTGGAAGTGAGCTGCAGAGATTTTTATTGAAAATTGTAGGTGAGCAGTCTCAATAAATTCCGTTTCACATAAAAAGAATATAAGTGAAGTTTGCCAAATGTCTTGCGCAGAAACCAAAATCGGCTGGTAACGACTGTTTCATGCCATTGGCGTTACAAATGATGTTTAATGCCGAAAGCTACCTATTTTATTATTGACATTTGAGGTTAATTTTGAATCAATCATTTCCTGTCGAATATTTTTGATTTTTGAATATTTTAAGACATTTAAACCTTAGAATATAGAACAGACAGGAAGGAGCATTTACCAAATAAGTTTGCGTCCAAAAATAGGTTCCGTTTTGACAGTGGCGTACTGTTTGTATATTTATAGGATATGGGATATGTGAAATTTTAAAATTGTAGCTTATTGAAATGTATTAAATATGTTATGTTTTACTTGAAGTTTAAAAATTGCTGTTATTTTATATTTTTTGTGGTCTTGGTATAACCACAAGCTGCACAACTAACCATTATATGTCTTTACACCTTAAACACCAAAAAAACTACGTGAAAAATCTACGTCAGTCAACGTCAACTTCACATACGAGTCATAATTAGGGTGTTGCAAATGGCGACTTCCGTCGCATTTTCTTATACAGCTAATGAATGACAAGAATCCTTCCTGTCTGTTCTTTATTCTAAGGTTTAAACAGTTTATCTGTGATGATTTTATCGTATCTAAAATCATGCCTCCTAAAAAACTAATTTATATGGGTCTGCTGCACTTAGCAGTGATTTATATGGTTTCATTACATCTCCAATCGTTAATAGGGCATGTCCACGTGACGACACAAACTATTTTGACAACGGCCCTGTGTTAAAACAATATATTGTAGGGTTCAGAACACGTGGTACTTAATAGTGAGGTTATACCTACCGATTTATAATGATAGATCGTGTTTGAGTTTAGTTGGTTTTCCTTGAATGTTTTTTTAAAGTTATTTTAATTGTTGAGCTTGCATATTTAAAACTATATATTATAGGTTAATAGTTGTTTGTTGTTTGATAATTATTGATCGTGTTCATTGTTTTACCACAGGGGTATTGTCAACTGTCAACTGTCGTTGACGTATAGTACATATTTTAAACTACAAAATTTGAAAACGTTACGCTACTGATTTGAAGTCGAATGTCAGTTTTACAATATGGCGCTGGTTTTGAGAACAAGTTCGCGCATATGGTTCTTACATGAAACGGAGTCTACTAAAACTTGACGTGAGAAGAGATGAAAGTTGTCATTTTTACAAATGTTAAATAATATCTAACTTTTTTTATTTTAGATTGTTATTTTAGTAAAAATGCGTTTTTAAAAAAGGAGTCTACCGGCTAGATAAATATTATTCGAACATAATAATTGGCCTTTTATCGAATAGAAAAGACTGGCAGGAATTTCGGGAAACATAATTCAAAAAATTATCATCGGGTCTTTCAGCCTTCCCTCTTTACTCTACGTTTCCCAGCAAAGACGCAAACATTTATCTCGCGAAATAGAAAGAAAATAAAGGGGAAAATGTAGTGAGGTTCGCTTTTGTTTAAGCAGATCGTTCTTCAAATTTTGGCTTATCGTCTGTGAAAACACATTTTCTGGGACCACACAACAAAATTGCCTCAATAAAAAATGTCAAATTTCAGAAATTATCATCGGTCGACGAACAAACAATGGTTTGTTACCTTGAAGATGTGCTTTTATGAACTTGAAGAGTCAAGTTTAACAGAAACTACGTGTAGTGAATAAATAATTGATGTAAAATTTATGAAAAAACAAAATTTAACAATTAGTTAATAGTTTTTAACATAAATTCGAAATTATTTGAAGCATTTTTTTTCGAGGCTTGTTCAACTGAAACCCATCTTTGGTCAGGTTAGCCTTGGAAACAATTGTAATCATTCAACTGACGTTTTCCAACATTAGTAGTGTATGCAAACGTCACACTGATCTGTTTATTTCGTTTATATTTGACAGCGATTTTAAGTATTGTGACTTTGAAATGGCGTTTGTTGTTAACAATCCGTCCAAATGTGATAAGCGTGCGGTAATTCAATTTTTGTGTGCTGAAGGTGTGAAAGAAAATCTGCAACGAAAGAAATGGAGGATATTAGAGGATCCACCCTATAGTCCCGATTTATCGCCTTGCGATTTTCACATCTTTGGGCCACTAAAAAAGGCGTTAAAAGGTAACCGTTTTCAGTCGGACGCAGAAGTACAAAACGCTGTGAAAGAATTCTTCCAGCAGCAGCCACAATAATTCTATAAGCAGGGTATACATCGGTTGAAGAAACAGTGGGATATGTGCCTCAATTGCTGTGGTAGTTATTTGTAACTGTACTTGTCAATAAATTTTTCCTGGACCAAAGTTGGGTTTAAATTGAACAAGCTGTGTATGTCAAAATTATACCAATTATGGGTTAAAACCCCCCTACGTTTAAATTTTTCCATTTAAACTGAATAATAAAGAAGCCTTCACTATATTTGATTGATTTTTACAAACTCTTTTCCATTTAATCTGATTTTCACTTAAACAAATTCCATGAATTCTATTTATATGCCTTTTATTTCCTGAATTTCGGAATGTTATCGCTAAAACCCCCCAATTTCCTCCATATGGGTCTATATACCCCTATAAATTATCCACGTTGTTTACGTACAACAAGCTTTTCAAACAAAACCACAATATTAAATTGTGTCGGCTAGTTTCCCAGATACACTCAAAAATTCATGAGACTTGGCAAACCGCTATATTATTGCGCTAACAGCTAACGGATCCCGCCGTTTAGGCGGTAATCATCGCTAAGAAATTAATTTGTACGTTTCTGTTTGGATATTTTAATAATTACCTACACATGAAAACAGTCGTAGAAATAATAGAAATTCATCGAATTAAAAATAATTTAAAGGTTCACTGCAACAAGAAATTTATTATGACAGATATTAAGTGTCGAAACTCAACCTGGCGGAGGAAAATTGGAACTAATTCTACATCTTCAATCACAATTTTCCCCCTGTAACAATGATCAAACTTTTTTTCTCCCGTATTAAAATGAGGAAAATTGTGTTACGTCGAGATTCTAGTAATTTTTCTAATCTAGGTTGGTCAAACTGAAATATATTTGACAGCGGAGCACTGACATTTGACATTTGTTCTATTAAAAGCCGTTATCAGCGTTTCTCACGAGTTTGTGTATTTTGTTTATCAAAAAAATCTAAACAAATAAAAAGTATATTAAATGACTAGTGAAATTGACACATTGAAACGTCAGAAATCACTTCTACCAACTTCAAAACATTGTCAACGTTTATTTTAAATGTATAGTTGAAATAATACCCTTCTTGGTGTGCGTCATCGATTGTTAATGTCTTTCTAACACATTACGTAGGAAGAAATGGAAAAAAAGGCAGGTCTGTGATTAATCGTAATCAAAATATCACAATAATGAACCGTTTAAATGTATTACAAATGTTAACCCTAATCTTTGACTTACAAAAATTTGATTGGTTGAAGTTCAGATTACGCTCAAGCTCAACCTATCAATCGAGAGTTTAAAATACCATGAAGGCGTTACTTTCGTAGCGGCAATAAGTCTTACGTCTTTTTCTACTGTCACACTGACAGTTCTTGACAGGTCTGTACTTTGTTGTTTACGGTCATTTATTATTTATGAAAAGTGAATATTAATCTTTTTGTTTTATTTATATGAATAATACAAAAATATGCATGAATACCCGGCAAAACATCAGTATTTTGAAAGTTCTCAGGTATTTTCAGTTAGAAAAAGAAGCTGGTAATTATTAATTGCATAGCTTTTTCGAATTTGGCTAAATACAATCCTGATGATATTATTTATCAAATTTAAGGTTACCTTTATGTCAAAATAGCAAATAAAATAAACGACATTCCGAAAACCCGGATATACGTCACAATCGATGACGCACACCAAGAAGGGTATTATTTTAACTATATCGTCAAACGTATAAAGGTCATTTTAGATTAGACAATTTCTTGTGCAATATTTAGTTCAAGTTTTGGAACAATTCAATTGTTAAGTTTAAAATTGAGAATTGTATTAAAAATTGTCCACCCTGTCAAATTGTAAGAAAAAAAAATAGAACAGGTTCTATTTTCTCAACAATTTGATTTATTGTATTTCACGATGGAAATGTTCTATGAAAATGTCGTATGAATGTCATTAATCTTGATAATTTGTGGTAATGTATTAAAGTGGTTGAAAAATATGTCATTGAGGAAATCTCAAAACATGCTTGTTTGTACTACTTTGTACAATGTAAAACACAAAGATTACCTTTTAACAAATACTCAAGAAGCTTAGCCGTAGAATCTGTGGTGGCAAAGTTAGGCATCATTAAACCGTTTCATTAACCACTTATTTTGCCAAATCTCATTCTCGTCTGTTTTAAAGTTAATATTCGCTTAGTGACATGAGCAGCCGTGAAAATGAATAAATATTGCAAATCCTCCGGTTCCATAACTAACGACATTTATTTAAAAGTTTATGTTTATTTTATCATCAAATCAGATCACTGCGCAGAATCTTGAACTAAATATTGTTCAATAAATTGGAATAGTCTAAAATAGCTTAAACATAACTTGGACTAAATCGTCTAATCTAAAATGACCTTAAAAGAAAGTTTCTGTAATCAGATTTTTCTAATAGAAATTTTAGGTTAGTAATTAATAGTAATATTGAAAAGAAGAAATACGGTTCATATTTTGAAACATTTATTTGGGCTTACAAGAAAATGTACCTATTCAAATTCTCTGTTCTAGCACGGCGGACATTTTTTATCGTGTAAAGAAGGGAGAGCTGGAGATCGATATACTTAGGCGTTTCTTTCTGTTTTCCTGCTCGAAAATGACTGTTAAATGTTCTATGCTAGCCTTAGGTGCATTTACTGCAACAAGTTTCTAATTATATAATTGACGAAGGGAAGCAAAATACTACCACAGAATTTTTAATACGAAGATAATCTAACAACTAACCTAGTAGATGTTATATGCATGTTTTTTATCCTTTTTAGGACAGAAAATAGTATATTAAAGTATAAGTGGATATTAAGGTCTTTAAAACACGCGCGATTTTTCGAGCATGACGGAAAAGCCGGAGTGCTCGAAATAGAGCAAGTATTTTAAAGACCAGTTATCCACGAATACTTTACGCTGTTTTTTTTATTGGTGCGCTTTGAAATTATAAATACTGGTCTATAACTACTACAACAACAAGAAATGGAAATCATGGATGAAAATAAGAACTAAATGTCAAATGGTTGAATTCGTGATGTATATCAATGTATATGATGTATACCTTGCGTTGTCATAGAAATAAGAAAAACATAAACTAATTTGTATTTTGATGGAAGTTCAATCTTATTGAGTTCTGTAAATGTCAATAGTATTAATTTAAATACACCATTTCCTTAGATTTAAATTATCGAGATATTAATATTTCAAACAATACCAACGGCACTTTCCATTTTAATTTATAAATTTGACTTTGTTAAATATTGTTCGAATAAAAGTTTTAACGTTACAAGCTACTCCTGTCAGATCAATAATAAAAAAATTGTCATTTAGACATGATTTAGACCATAGATTTAGACTTCGTTTCTCGAGTGGTTGATGTTGCCACGGTAACTTTAAAACACGCGCGTTTTTTAAAGTTCGATTTAAACACGCTGAGGCGTGCTTTAAATAGGAAAAATGGTTCACCAATAAAAAAAAGATATTTTTGTCTCACAATTAGCTATTGGTATTGCAACTCTTTATTTTTCTCTAGTTTTTCTTTACCATGACTTGTTTTCTCTATCACGGGATCCCCCGAAGCGCATAATTGAGTGTTAGCTCTCGAGCGACAAGCCGGATGGAAATATGTTGTTGCAAATAAAATTTTATAACGAAGCCAGAAGTTTTCTGCAGTACTTCAAGAATAATTGAAAATACGTTTTATATGGCATAATTATTACAACAGATGTTATTAATAAAATGGCTGTCGGCATGAAGCATCGTTTGTAACGACAATGGCATGAAAGATCGATTTCGGTTTCTGCGCAAGACAATAGGCAAACTTCACGTGGCGTATTCTTTTGTGAAACGGAACCTACATTAACATAATTATAGGCATTAAGGTAAATTAAAGCAAAAAGCAGTTTTTTGAAATAAGCTCCAAAGGTGGTGAGTAGTTCAAAATAATGTCAAAATGCGTTGTTTGCAATATAGGGAGGAGAAAAATAAATATTTTCTTTATAAAAAGGTGGATAATACAATTTTCTGTGAAACATCAAATCGGATAATATTCTCACAATGTAAAAGAAGTAAAAATATAACTTACTATTCAGTTCAGTGCGTTTTGCATGGAAGTTTTTCATGTGAAAAGCAGCTCCGGAGATAAACCGAGGAAGAAAAATTGATGGAAATGCACATTGAATTTTTATCGCTCTTTTACTGTCGCAACATGTAGACTAAGTTTATGGTCGAAGAACTCTCTTTTATGGGACGAAAGACGTATATTCTTTTGTCTTTACATCAAAAGATCAAACAATATAAATCTTTTATGGGCTCTTTCCTATTTCCGAAGTTCCGGCTTCTTGGATTTTTAGATACTTTTGATCAGCTGAACTTTTCTATTATAATATCGTGCATTTTAAATTCGAATTTTTGTATAAAATAGAAGTTTCCGGAAGTACCAGTCGGACAAACCAAGCAAAAATTTTTAGTGGCAAGTTTTATTTAAATGAAAATTGTACCTTTAATTGAGAAATTTAACTTTACTACTACTACAAAATGTGCAGGCGAGCCTAGACCTAGACAAACTCAAGCCAAGGCTCCGGCACTGAGGCCACTGGCGGGCTCATTGTGCCATTCCTGCTACCTAGACATCCATGAAGCCGAGCCTTTTAATAAAGGCCACAACCTTTTTCAGTGGATGCCTGCTTGTGTTTCCAGCGGCCATAACACTCCGAAGATTCGCCTGCGTATAGTACAGCCCAGTGTGGACACTTTAAGAGAACATAGACTGACGTTTCGTCAGTCATGCCGCAACCCCTTCATAGGGAACTCTCCTCTGCTCCTAGGTTGTAGAGGTGCTTCCTCACACAACAGTTCCCTGTTAGGAGTCCTGCTATCTTCCTCAACCTACTCCTTGGTAGTTCAATAGCTGCCCTAGCGTGTCCATCAGTCTATCCCTTCAGTAGAAGTTTGGATTGTCTAGGACCCTGCAGAGCATTCCAATGAGCGAGGTGCTGGTTCCTCAGCCACTTCCTCGTCTCCTTGCGTATTGTTTGTTTTGTTAGGAACAGGGTCGGGCCCGGGCCGCAGAAAGGAGCTGCCACCCCTTCCGCAGCCAGTGCATCTGCCATTTCGTTGCCTTCAAAACTAGAGTGGGCTGTAATCCATTTTAGCCGCACTGCGTTCCGACTTGCAAGATCAGCAAGTCGTTCTCGACATTCGTCAGCAAGTCCTGAGTGGATGGTATATCCACTCAGGGCTTTAATTGCTGTCTGACTGCCGGTGTATATGGTTATGCGTCGATCCACATAACCTCTGTTTAGGTTTATCTGCGCACATTCCAAGATAGCGTATATCTCGGCCTGATATGCAGATACACCATCACCCAATGGTACATAGATTTGTGAATTGTTTCCTTGGGTTCCTAGAGTAAATTCCATCCCCTGCTCTATTACCGGAGCATGAGCCATCTGTATACCAGACAGTCCCATGAGGCTGTGTATTCCTCTCTTTTCCCCAGGATTCTCTATCCTGGATCATAGCCCTGTATGGGGTTGCGAAGTAGTACTTGCGCAAGCATTCGTCAGCCGCTCGAGCCAGAACTGGAATATCTTCCAGGAGCTGGAACTTCTTGACGTGTCTGCACTCTTCCCCTCTTCGCACGTATCCCAGACGTTACATATTAAATTGTTTTATGACAAGTACAATATTAATATTTCCTGTAAAACGAATCCACAATAGACCTAACTTTCAACAAAAATTATATGTCTATATTCATTGAATTAAACTATTTTCAAATATTTGAAAATCTAATAATAACCCAGGTGGAATATTCTAAATTGACAACATGCTATATCAAACAATGTAACCAGCAATATTTTTCTCCCACTGAGAATAAAATAGTAGATGATTGAATTGTTAAAATCACAACGAAATATCACTTGCAAACTACCAAACTTACTCGAGATTAGTGACGAGCATAGCAAGAGCAATACCAAGACCAATTAAGACTATCCAAGTTCTTGGTCTTGCTAAAATCGTCAGGTCTTGGTATTGGTATTGGTCTTGCTTTTTCGCAGCACCAAGACCAATTTTGCTCATCACCACTCGAGATAAGCCAATCCACCACCAAGTGGTCGTCACGTCTAACAATATCCATTTCATTTTGTTTTCTCTCTATATTTACTGCCTCTGACCAAATCTTATTTCGTTTCTCTTGATTCCATTTCTTTCCCGTTCTTTCACTTTTGTTCTGTACTCTTGTCTTCTTTACCTCTTTCACTCACCTTCTCGGCTTCAACTAAACAATTTTAGTTAGTACTTTTTGATAATATTGAATCTACCTTTAGCTCTTCTCTAATATGATCTCTCCTTATCCTGACTAGAGAAGTGACAGAACCAGTTTGAATAGCCTGGATGAGAGTTCCTTCTCTACCTAACTCAGTTAGCTCTTTGAAATTTGAATTGGTTCTTCTCCTTGTCTCTTGCCAGCCTATCTACGGGGATGTATCTGGATATCTAGTTGGCCTAGACCAGTTCAATGTATAAACAAAATATTGCGTTACCATAGCAACGAACAATAACTCATCAGAAGTGTCAGTGTGAAGCTGGACGTCAAAAAAGTAAACCAGAGCTACGCAATAAATTAAAAGAAAAAAGATGTCCACCGAAATTGTAAAAATCGATAAATTGGAGTATCGAGCCATCATAAAGTACCTGCAGATTCACGAAGATATGCTTAATACCCTTGGTGATCAATGTTCTTCGTCCTCTCCAAGACCTAAGAAGTTTCGTGTCCAAAAATCTGCTGGAAAAGTTCTTGCTTCAGTTTTGTGGGATTGGTATGGAGTAATCATGATTGATTTTTTGTATAAGGGTAGAACAATAACCGGAGATTACTATTCGACATTACTGACCACTCTACGGGAAAAAAATCAAGGAAAAAAAAGACGGGAAAAGCTATCCAAAGGTGTTTTGTTTTTGCAGGACAACGCCCCTGCACACAAATCTCATGTTGCCATGCAAAAAATTCGTGATTTAGGGTTTGAATTACTAGAACACCCCCCTTATTCACCAGATTTGGCTCCGTCCGACTATCATCTCTTTCCTCCACTGAAAAAAAGTTTAAAAGGTCGCAAATTTTTTATCAACGAGGAGGTATCTAATAAAAGCTGTAGAGGTCTGGTTTGCAGAGCAAGAAGAAACATTTTTTTGAAAGGTCTAAAGACGTTGCAGGTTCGCTGCAATGAGTGTAACCAATTAAGAGGAGAATGTGTTGAGTCATAAAATATTTTGACAGTGAAATTTTGTTTTGTTCTATAGTAGGCTGAGAATTTTTCAATATACATAATATATGTATCTATCTATCTAGTAAATATAAAACGTTCAAACCAAAAATATTGACATCTTTATACAGTGTGTCGCATTTAAGATGAAGACACTCCCATATTTTCGCTGTTTGAAGAATTACAGATTCGGATTTTTGTGGAGTCATACAGGTTGATGGGCCACATTTCTTGAAATAGTCAACTGAAATCTGAACTTTAAACTCAACCTACTACAATTTCGCAAACAGGACCGCTTCTCGATATTTTGCTTCGCGTTAGAGATATCGAAAAATATTATTAAAAAAAGTTGTTCAGAATATTATGTTAACCCCACATACCAAATTTTGTCACAAAATTCGCATTTTTAATATTCTCATTTTTTGGTCTAAGTATACAAAATTATTATTTATTTTGATAATTATTGTGCAGTAGAAATTAAAATCTTGACACGGTGCATGTATTCAAATATTTTAGTGAAGTAATCAGCACTTTCAAAGGAATATTGATCAAATTAAACAATATCTTGTAATAATAAATGTGGGTGGGCACAAAATTTGAAAAATTAAAAATGCGAATTTTGTGATGAATTTCGGTATGTGGGGTTGAAATGATATTCTGAACAACTTTTTCGAATATATTTTTTCGATATTTTTTGAGCGAAGCAAAATATCGAAAAGTGACCACGTTTGTGGAATCGTAGTAGGCTGAGATTAAAGTTGAGATTTCAGTTGATTAACTTGGAAGACGTGGCCCATCAACATGTATGACTCTGCAAAAATTCAAATCTGTAATCTTTCAAACAGCGAAAATATGGGGGTGTCTTCATCTTAAATGCGACACACTGTATATTCATCGAGATTTTTTTTTAATTCAGGTGGTCTTCCTTACAAAGTATATCCAGGACACGACGGAGTCCTTACGGAAAAAAGAAAACAACGTAGAATACGAACAACATTTACTTCGGCCCAATTGAAAGAGTTGGAAAGAGCTTTCCAAGAAACACACTATCCCGATATTTATACTAGAGAAGAAATTGCGATGAAGATCGACTTAACCGAAGCCCGAGTACAGGTTAGTCAAGATTTTATAATATTTTCCCATATCATCGAATAAAATCCACACCATTAACAAATTTTCTATTGAACTACACTATCAAGTCAACTTGACGTAATGTAAACTATCTCCGTGCGACCTATATTGTTATGTTAACATTGTCAACAAGCCTTGTAGTCCTTTGTCATTATTCGAAAGGACAATTTCACGGCTAAGAGAAATAAAACGCTTCCGATCCGATCACCGTGCCTCTCTATTTGTATCCAATTACACGAGTCACGTGACCGTCGCACTTGGCAATCTCAAATCGTCGTTCCCGAATGTGAAATCATCGATGTCGATGTCACAGGCTCTTGTACTGATAAATATCTGGAGATAATCGTATAATGATGCAGTTGACAAGTTAAAAACACACAGGGGTAAATCATTGAAAGTGTCTTTAACCATTTTAAGTTAAGCTAACGGAGAGTAACTTCAACATAAACAGTTATAAACAAGTAAAACATGTTAAAATGAATGAAAATTACTATTTTAATTCGTATATCTGTAGTTACAACTAACTTTTGATCAATTATAGATGAAAATTTTCAGTTAATTTTTTGTAGTCGTAGCTGAGACAGTGCTAAGTCACTAGATTCGTAAATACATTCTTTTCTGTTCTCTTTTGGAGTGTTTTCGCTTTTGGCGTTCGCCGCCGCGCGGTCACATGGCACTTTATGAAATATTCAGGAGGAGGCGGTGGAAAGCGAAGCTCAGGTGCACTTGCAGGGCTGTTACAACACCCGAAATTAAACTTAACGATATCAATATCTATAAAAGTAATTCTACTTTCGGGTTTCGGAATTATTCATCATTTTTTTTTTACTGCTGACGGTTTTTGTTTAAGTACAAAATAATGGATGACAGTTGTTGAGGTGTTTTTATAAGTTTTGGTATAAAAATTTCGGGTTTAAAATTGATAATGACTTTTTTCGCAAATCGCTAGGAAACTTTGACATTCCAGGCATAAATTCTTGAAGAAAAAGATTTATCATTCACTTCCTTACTGTAAGTAAATGAAATTTCTTATCTTTTAAGTCAATCACAAGATGTATGTATGTATATATTTTTTGGGGTGATATTCACTGAGACCTAAAATATCTATTGTGCCCCCTTAGTTTCTGAGGAGAGTCTCAGAAACTAGTAGTTCCTTTAGTCCTATTTCCCGGAGGAATTTTAGGATGTCTGCAGGCTTCAACTTAGGCGAATGTTCTTCTTCTACCCAGTAATCTCCCAGGTGCTGTGCTCTAGGATTCTGAAGTGCTGTGCAGTTGGAAAGTATATGGATGGAGGTTTCTTCTTCCATGCCACAAAATCTGCATTCTTCTTCCTCCACTACACCGAGAGAAAAGTTATTTATAGACAAATAAACTGATTTGTTTGACCCCCCTTTTGTTTAAAACTAACATTGCTTATTTATTATTAAGAAGCCATATTAACGTGAAAATATTGGGAAATTTTGATATAAAAAAATGATTTATTCGAGTGTAATTTCTTTAATGTGAAAAAATTTGTTCTCCTTTATGCACACCTTCATACAAAAGTCTACGAAGCACAATATAATATTTTGTTATAAAATATGACAATGCTATTTCCATCACTTTAAAACAACAAATTAAATATTCATAGTAAATCATTTGAAAGTTTTGACAAAAATTTACATTTTTTGAATAAGCCTATATATTATTACAATCAAATAAGATCTACTTTATACCGAAAAAATAAGTTTTTCTGTATAATTGTACTTTTATTGTTACGAGAAAAAAAAACTGATTTGCTACAAATCACATATTTCTTCACCTGTAAGAAATCACATTAGCCTACAAATTATGTGGCAATTGAAACAAAGAATTCTCACCCACCCTTCCCTATTATGTAACTGTCACCACCTGTATACGTTTGGCGTCAGTTTTTGCAATTTTACTAATTATTTTGTTTTTGTGAAGTATGTGGTTAAAGTGCTATGGACAAAAATAAGTTTAATAATAGAATGAATGAATTATTAAACTCATGGCGATTACAAGAATTGTGAGATATCTTGGAAGGTGAGAAAATAAATGACAATTATATTCAAGTGGGTAGAAGTAACAAGCAAGCGAAATGTACCTCAAACATGCACATTTCTCAATTAAACCTGTCATATCTACTCAAAGAACTCCAAAAAACTACTATGGGGAAAGCATTAATGCGCACACTTAAGGATAGACAAGGCTATCTTGTGGATACCATTGTTGGTTATGTTTTAGATCATGTAGGTATGTTTAATTTTAACAATGTATGATTTCCATTTTATAAATGTATGGTATCTATTTTAAAAATGTAGTTTTTTTTTAATAGATCAAAATATCGACTAGTCCACACATACAAAACGAAAGTCAACTTTGTTGTTCGACATAGTCTGGAAACGGCTTAGACGAATATTTGTGAAAAATATATTTTCCTGAGTAACCTAATTATTTAGAGAACCGTGTGGATGTTACCCATACTGCTTAATACACCGTGAACATTTAATATATTTCTAAATATTTAGAAACATTTCAAAAGCTCAGTGTATTGGATAGTGCATGTAGGTAACTTCCATAAACAAAAGACAATACCATAAATAATTCGGAAAGGTATTTCAGTCCCCCTCTTTGCTAGTTCATCTGCTATTTCATTTCCTTCTATTCCAGTGTGTCCTGGAATCCATAGTAAGGTAAGGATATTGTTCTCGCCTAGTTCATTGAGTTTGTCTAGGCATTCCCACACCATTTTGGAACTGATTACACAAGAGCTCAGTACTTTAATGACTGCTTGACAATCACAAGGTAGGTCACTATTTGATCCAGCCAAAATATCAAACATCACATCAAAAGTAAGATGAATAAGACATACTTATGCAATTTCGACGGTAGAAGAAAGGATATGTATTTAGTTTTCAGCGATTCTAAAAAGTCTTTCACCAGCGAAGTTTTTATTTAAATGTCACTTTGACAATTCGTCAACCAGTGTGCAGGAAACATCAACCATCATTATTTTCTCCGGGTATATTTGTAATCTCACATTTTGGTAACCTTTGTGTCTTCTGATTTGATACATATGGTTAGTGACCGCTTATAATAATAACGCAAACTATCATTTAAAATTTCTTCCCGGTGCTGGTCCAAACTCTTGCGGAACAGCGCGGCGTAAACCATCCAGAATGGTCAGTTAATACTAATCAAATTACAAGCCGGTCTCCAGCGGCTACCCTTCAGCTTTATACAACGTTACCGGACAGAAAGGGGATAGATGTGGATATTATGCATACGTGGCATCTCTTAAAGTATTTAAACGTTATCCATCATTCTGGAACAACTAACGGACGGATCCGTGTTGTAAAATGACAATGTATATGTACAAGGGGATATATGCCGATCATTATTTGTTCGGAATTTTCATGAAATTAATCACTTTTAACCATTTTCGTGAAGTTGTATTTGTTATTTTTGAATAATTTTGAAAATGCGTCAATTCTACGATACATATTTTATCAGTATCATTGTTCTACATCCCTGGCTAGACTCTGTTATGTGTAAGAACGTCTTTCGACCTTCCTAGCTTTCTTGTATTGTCCAATCAAACGTTTTTTTTCAAGGAGCCGTCCCTTTGCTGGCACCACCTCAGCCTCCTGGGCTTATTGTGGATACTCCTTGTGTTCTTACTACATCCTATTCAGCCAATCCGTTCCCAGTATTAGCTCATACAGGTTCTTGGCTGGTTGGTTGTAGAAGTCTTCTGGAATCATTTGGGGTCTACCATGCAGTTTCTGCCTCCTGTGGTCCAGCGTCTCACAGTTGCATAGTATATGCAGAGTTGTTTCGGTATCCTTTTTGCATCTTGTTTATGCTAGGTCTCCGTAATACAGCCCTATTTTGTTCAGGTGCTCCTTTGTGGGAAAGTGTCCCGTGCGTAGCACCGTTATGGTGCGTAGTTTGTTCCTGCTCACTGAGAGCAGTTCTTTCGCTACTTTTTCTGATGGTTCTTTTATGAATTTCTTCCCATGTATGGACCAGATTCAATAGAGCTGTGGAAGAACAAACGATAGTAATTCAGGAGCGGTAGAAAAATTAAAAACATTTTAAGAAGAACCACATTTCTACAAATCTCTGATTAAATATCTAGTTCGCTAATATCAAAAAATATATTGCCAACTTATCTCGTTTAAGTCAAGTTTCCCACGACAAAGAAATCCCTGGACATCCATAAAATATTCGAGTTGTTGTTTTGATCCACCGGTTAAGTGATTTCAGTGACAATTTTCGCGCTAATCTCAAAGGTCATATCAAATTCCCGGCTTGTTCCACTGGCTCCATTACATGATACACCCTCTGTATAGTGTAGTCTAGAATCTATTATGTTCTATTTAGCAGAATTCTCTGGAGACAGGAGAGAGGCAAAACCGTGGGAAGTATTAAATGAACAATTTTTGTTGGGGAAAGTACAGGAAGTGAAAAAAATATTAAAATACAATAAATGAATTGGGATTTGTTGTTTTATCCACAGAAAACCGTTGCTTTGTTTAACACTTGTTTTCCGCAACTTATAAAGTGTTTAGGATGTTTAATACATTATAGGCACGTTTTTTTTTCATCATTTATTCACCATTGGTTGAATGACGTCAGTCTCCGCTGCTACGACATGTTAAAGTCATCAGTGGCACATAAAAAAACGCAGTTGTTGTTGTTTAAATCATCTGACCACTGACAATCTATTTCTAAGTTGATTGTTGTTATTAGCAAAAATTCACGAAATGAATGAAGATACTTTGAAAAGTGTTGTGGATATTTTAGTCTCTAGATCTCGGATAAGCAGTTCATCTGATAGTTCCACTTGAAATTTTTCCAATTTCTGACGCTGTTAATAGTGCCGTCAATACTTGGTACCACATTTCAAATTTATTTCTATTAATTCGTCAATTCCTTTGACCGCTTAAAAAATGGTTAGTTTTTTGAGGTTAAGCTGTAATTTTGTGAACCACCAAAGTTATTCACCACCTCGATACAACGGTGGAGTGGTTTGCAATTTTGGTTGATGCAACGGTAATAAATGAACGCGTCATTTCTTTAATCTACAATCCACCAATGGATATAAAAACGCAGTTGGTCGATTGGTGGATCTACCGGTGAATAAAAGAATGCCTAAACGTTTTCTGACAGTCCACTGTTTTCGGTATACTTTTTTTACACTGGCATAAAACTCCTATCCTATTTATTTATCTAGTTTATGAAATCAAACAATTTTATTTTGTTAAATCTACATTGTATTTAAACATAAAGTGACGCGTTTCGCTAACACAGTAGCTTTTTCAAACGAATGGAGGTATACCTACTGTGTTAGCGAAACGCGTCACTTTATGTTTAAATACAATGTAGATTTAACAAAATAAAATTGTTTGATTTCATAACTTACTATGGATCTACATCAAGTAAAAGCCTCATCTATTCAATTATCTAGTTTACTCTAACAGTTTTAAGAGTATTTAATATTGATTCGCGACAGAACGTAGAAAACGTTTCACCGACTAATTTCCCTTGCCTAGTAGACTCCAAAATGACAAATCACTTATCTGAACGAATAAAACAACAAACTTCCATAACAATGAAAGCTCATAACCTTAATTAAGTCCTTCGTCCTCATTTTTGTTAATGGCCGACCATATGTACGACCACAAACATTGGGAGACAATAGACATGAGGAGTAAAGGCAAAATGAAGTGTTTTTCGTTTTTGGCTTTGGTCGAAACATCTCAATAATGCACAGTTAGTCGGAGACAGAAAACGATAATGCGATTTGAACTGAATAACAATGGACGATAGAAAAGAATCGCTCGAACAGATATGGAGTGGCACTATGTGACATTGATCTTTATTTAATTGAATTCAGTCGAAAAAAAAAGATCATTTCCAAATTACTGACGGTTTTATTATTTTGGAAAGAGCTTTTAACGCAATGGTTGTTGAATTATGAAGTTTTATAATTCAAAAATTTTGAGAATGTAACTTATTTGAAAAAAAAATTTGGACTACATTAAAATATGGGGCTAACGGCTCACTTTAGTTAAAGTGACTTTATCACTTTAACTTCACTTAAAGTTAAATGATTTGCATAACATTTCTGTTCTGTTCCTTTAGGTGAAGTGTGATTTTACGTTTATCAAGAGAAGTTGCATGGTATCAGTGACTACGATAGATTTTTTCAATTGAAGTAGGGTCATGTTTATTTTCGTATTATATTTTTATATTATTGTATATGCTTTCTTCTGCTTTTCAACTTGGAATAAGTGTTATGGGTGAAGTAAATAGAAAAAGAGTTAGTGGTACAAATTTTAGAAGGAGAAGAATTGAATTTGGTAAAAATAGCTGAAAAATATAAATCGATTATTGAGTGCAAAACCATTAAAGGTTCATTCATTTCGATAGCCATATTATGGAGAACCGCTGTTGCTGCAATTATTGTCATTGCTGTATCCAGGTGAACCCTTATACCTAGGGATGGTATAGGAAAGACACCAAACTGTCTTTCTACTGTACTTCTAGTTCTCATTAATGACTCATTGTATAGTCTTTCAGCTTCTGTATTTGTTTCATGCAGAGGAGTCTCCAATTAAATGGAACCCCTTAAATTGGCCTCCTTCAAAATCATTTTCAATCGACTATTATTGAGAATAGTCTGATCATGAGTACTCTCTAGCCATCTCGCCACTATAGCAGGTTTGCTTAACCTGAATCTTTGGTAAAATTTTTCATCTGACCAATTATCAAAATCTGTTATTCTCTGTTTATATATTTTTTGTTTCCTAATGATGAATATTTCCTCATCATTGTCGCTCTCGTTGCTGCTATCCTCAAAGAGAATTTGTCCACAATACTGAAAGTCGCCTAAAGTCCATAAAGTCGTGTTATGTTATCTATGATAAAGTCGACTTGAAGTTATAAAGACTGTTATGAAATCGATTTTTATTCAAAGTTTGCTTTAAAAATTAAAGTAGTGTTAAAATTTGTTATGAAAACGGCCGTAAAGAGTATAAAACCAAAAAATTCAGCGTAATCTGTATTTATAAATAACCTTCAACTTGAAATTAATGATATAAAAAACTGTTTAGAATACCAATTTAGAAAAAATCAAATTCGATTTGTTTCGTCTAGTGTTCATGACAGCTTATATTAACTTGTCATAACAAACTTGAAAATTATAAAAGAAATAATTGTTTTCGTGTGTAATGCTAGAGCTTCTGATCTAGACCAGTCCTTATTAACTCCATAACCCGAAAGTTAGGTCCTCCTTATATTGGAAGGGTTGTGTTTTTTCCTCCCTTATCGGAAAAATCCTAGGTCTAGTCAGTAGCCTATCCAAGATCGTGGTGGTAGTTCGTCTCTTCTAGCTTAGTAGATATTTCGTGAAATTTGACCACATAAATTTATACCACAATACCAATGGGTGCATGTCATGCTCCTTCTGCCTCTTCATTGTTCCTTGCCCGTTTCAAGCAGCCCCAGTTGGTATGTATGTATTTTGGGGTGACATTCACTGAGACCTAAAAGATCTATTGTACCCACTTACTTCTACTTAGTTTTTTAGGAGAGTCTCAGAAACTAGTAGTTCCTTTAGTCCTATTTCCCGGAGGAATTTTAGGATGTCTGCAGGCTTCAACTTAGGCGAATGTTCCTCTTCTATCCAGTAATCTCCCAGGTGCTGTGCTCTAGGATTCTGAAGTGCTGTGCAGCTGGAAAGTATGTGGATGGAGGTTTATTCTTCCATGCCATAAAATCTGCATTCTTATTCCTCCACTATTTTGAGCTTTTTCAGGTGCCCATTCAGGCGACAATGTCCAGTTAGGATCCCTGTTAAAATTCTTAGCGCAGTTTCACTTTGACTTATGCATTCATTTGATCTGAGCAGGTTGTAGTCACCCAGAAGATTCGTTGATTGTATAAGCCCTACTAGATCTTTCCAGTGGTCAGATCTTTTCTTTTTCTCGGCTTTACCTATTTCTTCCAATATTACATTGGGGCTGATTCCGCAAAAGGGTTCAGGTCCCCAGAAAGGTATTTCAGTCCCCCTCTTTGCTAGTTCATCTGCTATTTCATTTCCTTCTATTCCAGTGTCTCCTGGAATCTATAGTATGGTTATATTGTTCTCGCCTAGTTCCTTGAGTTCGCCTAGGCATACCCTCACCATATTGGAACTTACTACACAAAAGTTCAGTACTTTAAAGGCTGCTTGACTATCCTACATTATGATAATCCTTTGCCTCATATATCCTCTGTTAATATTGAGCTGGGCACACTTTTTTATGGCGTGAATTTCTGCTTGAGGGGTGTTTGGTTTTTAGTCCCATCTCTATTTCAGCTCTTTTTATTGCTTTTTAGCCGTCTGTGTACCATTGAATGGCATCTTGTGGCTTAATTCCATATAATTCTTTGAAAAGTTCAACTTTTCCATCATACCATACTTGTGCCATGTCCCAGGACCTTCATTATAACTGAGTTTTTTTTTTGAAATTATTAATTTCTTTCAAATGTATTATTTCGGAGTATAAAAACTTACGTTGGAATCCAACACTGGGGGTGACAAGAAAAACGATAATGTGATTTGAAGTGAATAGTAATGGACAATAGAAGAGTATCTCCTCTCTCTTTTCTCCACCATGAGACAGACATTTATTTTATTGCAATTGCCGGCGTGCACAACTGCTACAAACACTCTTTCTAATCACTTCCAGTTACACCATACTGCTGCCGGCCACCCTTCTTGGCCCTTGCCCTGATCTTTGAACGAAAACAGAACCGGCTTAGCTCAATATATGAAAGAAACTCGAAAAATAAATACCGAAAAAGTTGCTTTGTTTATATTTTAAAAGAATCGTTGAATACAGTTACAAAAAGTGTATAAATCAATCTAGAAGCACCTGTAGAAGATGCTACATCACCATTGATATTTGTACAAAATGAAATTTAATGCGACTAATAATAATTAAATAAAAAACACACTGTCAGCAAGATCAACGTCGCATTTGTCTGATGAAAATACTTTAAATAACTATTTGGCTACATTCCAACGTAATTATACCGTTCATTTGTTGTTGCAGATGAAAATTAGATAAATTAATTTATTCCAGAGAATTATAGGTACAAAAGAATATTCACTACTGTCATAACCGTTCACTAACAAATAACAACTACTTCCATTGCTATATTAATCGCGGTTGGTATATCTGCAAGATAGAACCAACCATTTTTAGACTATGAGCCCATGGGTAAAAAGTGTCGCGATTTGGAACAGCAGCAAACCCATTCAGAACTATAGTTTATCATGCCACAATCGGTTCCAGCACTATGGCGTTCATTTTCTCTTGTGCAGAAAAGCGCAGTGGAAAACTGAACATTTTATTTTTCACCCCCTGAAATCGAGATATGAAACTGTACGTCGTTTGTTACATTTGATAGTAGAATCATAGGAGATCGGTCCAGACTCGATGACGTTCAAAAATAATCGTTCGGAAAATCTAGGAAAATTGTTGAAAACTCTCATTTTTCACCCCCTAAAAATGTGATTTGAAACTGTACGCCGTTTGTTATATTTGATATTAGAACCATAGGAGATCGGTCGAGAATCTATGCCGTTCAAAAATAATCGTGAAGAATATCTAGGAAAACTGTTGAAAACGTAGATAAATTTTTGGAAATATGTTTTATTCGTGCTATTATTTTTGTACAATATTTTTTATTATTATTTCATTCTAAACGGAACCCACTGCACCAGGTAGATGCCGTACAGTTTCAGATGACCTTTTTGGGGAGGAAAATCTCGGGAAATGAACAATTCCCACGGCTTTTCACACACCTTTTTTGCACGGCACTCCTGTCAAATCTTTATTTATATGTTGTATAATCTACAGAAACAAATGCCGTACAATCACCTTTTTAGAGGGTAGAAAATGAGAGTTTTTAAAAATCTTCCTAGATTTTCCGAAAGATTATTTTTGAACGTCATAGAGTCTGGACCGATGATTCTACTCATATTCTACTATCAAATGTAACAAACGGCGTACAGTTTTATGTCACGATTTCAGGGGGTGAAATATAAAATGTTCAGTTTTCCACTGCGTTTTTTTGCACAAGAGAAAATGTACGCCATAGTACTGGAACCGATGGTGGCATGATAAACTATCGTTCTGATTAGGTTAGCTGCTGTTTCAAATCGCGACACTTTTTCCCCATAGTCTATTTAGTTTGCAATTCGAAAGGACAATATCACTTATTGACTGGTTTACGCTTTGGTTTGCGCATCATCAGTATAAGGTAGATATCATCCGTCCAGAAGCTCTGAGAGCATAATTCTGGATTGGAAAGATCATTAATATTGCACAAATACATGAAACCCAGTAAAGAAAACGTTAAATATGCGATAATAGTGACATCTAACCACAAACTGAAATACTATTTGACTAATTTATTTGTAGGAGACTGTGAGTAAATTAATTAATATTTACTACGTTTTCTTGCAGTTTTGAAACCGTCTTGAATCGAAGTCTCTCCGAAAAATTAATTCGAATTGAAATCAATTTGTGTCAGTGTCAGCGTAAATAGAGGAGTTCAGTCTAAGGTCAGTGTGGCCAACAAAAAGTGGTTTTTCTGACAAGAATGACAGTTAATGTCTACCCCTTAAAACATAAGATTTTTGCATGTTTTTCATCATTGCGAACATCTATATTGCTTTATTAAAATAATGAATACACCCCCGAAGCGTAAATCTTGGAATTCAAAATGACTTTTTAGCTGAATACACAGCATATCGGTGGCCAAAAATTCTAGGAACTCTTGGCAAGTCACCATTTCACTTCTGTTATTCTGTCACTGATTATGTCAAACGTCAGTTATATTTATTTTTGTTGATATTCGTTTAATTGTGTATGTCCATTTCGCTTAGATTTTTGTAGCATTTCTAGTTAGGTGTATCTCTATTCTTCTAATTACTTTTTCCACTGACATCTGACATAACTAGTGACAGATAACAGAGATGAAATGGTGCCATGCCAAGAGTTCCTAGAATTTTTGGCCACCGATGTGCTGTGTATTCAGCTAAAAAGTCATTTTAAATTCCAAGATTTACGCTTCGGGGGTGTATTCATAATTTTAATAAAGCAATATAGTTGTTCGCAATGATAAAAAACATGCAAAAATCTTATGTTTTAAGGGGTAGACATTAACTGTCATTCTTGTCAGAAAAACCACTTTTTTTGGCCACACTGACCTTAGACTGTACTCCTCTATTGACAACTATTGACAGTTACCAATAGGTCTGTCAAAATATCAAAACTAAAACTGATTCAAAATTATGTTGATTGTAATATTTGTTGATGTTGATAGATCTGTTTTATCCATATTTGTTTTCAACGGTAGATATCGAAAATGAGACATTCTGTATATCTTCCATATGTTCCTTGTGGCATTACTTATTCTTTTTTCTTATTCTACATTATTTACTTTTACGAAGTAGCAGAAAATTAAGTGATATTTCCGAGGATATTTCTAATTAAACTTCGGCGATTGGTAGCAGAACATTTTTATTGAATGAAATAAAACGACTTTGACCATTTATTGATCTATTGACACTTGACATCTATTCGATTTACGATCAAAAAAAATTCGCTGCAAATAAATTAAAATATAAACAATCGTTACAGCATACAAGTAAATATATTTCACTCCCGCCGAATATTTGGCATTTTAACTGAAAATCATAAAACATAATTTTCGTTGTCGAGCGTATTTGATAAAAAAAAATTGGGAAACGCGCAGTAATTCAACGAAATGACATGGAAAATGTCATTTATGAAATTGTGGTTGATTTCATAATTCATACCATCCAGATATCAAAGTAGTTGTCAGTCGTAAAAGCCCGAACATGTAATTTGGTAACGGGCTTATTTAATATTTATTTTATTACCGGTTAAAACTGACAAGTTTAAAATATTTTCGAATGGCGGGCTTTTTATTTATTACCGATTCAATTTATGAATTCTTAATTGATTATTATCGAAACTTTATTGTACTGTCTGCGACAAAATACACGTTTCAGTTGAATTTGTTAACGATAATCTTAGTCACATAGAAGTCTCAAACACCCTGTATCTCATTAGCGACTAAACTATTTATTGGAACTTTTCATCTTAGAATTAGAATTGAACGATAGTATTTCAATTTACTTTTCAAACACCCTATGTATTATCCGAAGTTCCTTGTATCTTTAAATTCCTTTTATATGGAGCAAATATTAACCGTCATTCTGAACCATTCTGTTTCAACTATTTGTTTATGTAAATGTGCTTAAACAAAGTGACGAGCGAGGGCGTTAGTACATACACACGAACGATTTCCCTAGAAACACGCCATTTCCTCGGTAAAAGAGAACATTTTCCTGAAATAATATAGTCCAGGTTATTATTCTCCAGTACCCACTCATTTCTGAACATTAATGAAACCAACTTAAGTATTACTTTTAAAGAAATTCTGAAGAGAAAGCTACAAGAAATTGCTTGAAACATTAAATCACCAGGTTATTTGTAGAACATAAAAAGATACATTCTGAAATCGCCAAACCTGCAGGTATAGACACTCCCAACTAAATTACTATTTGATTAGGATAAGCCCCTTGCTGGTCTTTGTCGTACCTATACCACAAAAATTGACAAACGTCAACAGAAGTGGAGGAAAACTAATGATACGCCTCTGTACAGAGCATTTATATGTCTTGCAAGAGTGGGAGATAACATTGAAAATGAGTTTGTGCGCATGGGGGCGGGGTGGCCATCACATTTGTCGCTTGCAGTACCACTTTATGAATCGTAGATTAAAATGTGTGTGCACGATACGTATGACAAAGCTTTCTTAACGTTCTTCTGCACACCTCAAGATCGTACAAAAGACATTATCAAAATCGGTCTGTAAATGGATTACAAATTTAAATTTTTAAAAGTTACAGCGCCCTCTAGATCCGTATTTATAACTAATTGACATTATAAAAATTCCATTTACTATGAAATCTCTTTTATCACACCGCAAAAATCACGTTGATATATTTCATGTTTTTTTGGTTAGTTCGACCTGGTCTATTCGAATGTGGAAAGAGTGGCGGTATGAAGAGCAAAGATGAAAATGCGAAAATGAAATTACCGTACACGGCCCATAAAATTCCGTTTATGACAAGAATTCTCGTCACTATTTCATCCACATTATCCACAAGCAATTCGCGGTTGAGAGCCCCATATGGTCTCGCTAATCCAGATAAATGGTTTTGATTTCTTCCGTGCTACATTCCATTTTTTTTTGGAGGTTACGTTGAGCGCAGGTGTTCGTTGTTTGTATTAATTTTTCTAAAATCTATTAGAAAACAATAAAAGAAGCTTTAAAAATACTCTATAAAAGTGGTAAAATCATTTTAACTAGTTTAGTGATTAATAAATATGGAAAAGCAGTAAAATTATTTCGCGGGGGACTTTGCCTCGAGCGGAATAAGGTGCTAAAAGGCTAATAAATGTCTTCCCCACCATGGTGTATATACAATTTGTTCCACTACTATCCAAATTTAAGACAAAAAGGTAGAACGTGTCGCGGGACACACGGTAGGAACTTTAGCTCCTTTTAAACAAAAATTATATAATACATCTGACGTTATAGATAAACAATTTGCATATTCCCCAGTGGTCGAGTAGTAAGCAAACCAGACTCTCACGCGGTAGACCCGGGTTCGATTCCCCGTGAAGAAGTTTTTTTTCTAAATGTTAATTTTATTTTTAAATGATTATTCTGCTTGATATTAATAACGACAACAGGTAGACGTTTGAAATATTTAGCAGAATATTTATTATTATAGATAATTGTACGGTACCCTACATGAGGGAGTCCGACTGGCAACATCTACTTATAACAGCATCGTATATTTAAAAAGTGAAACCGTAGCATTATACAAATTTGACATTCAAGAACTGTACGTTTACCACAAAAAAATTAGTGGAAACATAAAATTGAATTGTTAAATTTTCAATTTGAAGTTATATTACAGTTTATAGAAATTTTTATTTTCTAGTGGGTCGAAGAAAAAATATACTGTCCGACTCGTGTGGATTGTCCATATCGCACTTGAACGATTGAGCACTCCGCCTACGGCGTCGTGCTCAAACTTCGTCCTCGTGCGATATGGCCATCATATCCACACTAGTTGCACAAACTACTATTTCTATCAAAATATGCCCTTTTACATTTAAAAACAACCTGCCAAATGTCAAATCAATTTATCCATCCATTTTAAAGTTATCGAATTAAAACATTCAAGTTTTCAAAATTTCAACACCCTGTATTTCGAAAAGTAAATGTGCTATGATAGGCCCCTTAATCCTCAAATCATTTTGTCCAATTTTACGAGAGGAATCTACATGCAAACGTTGTAATTACCCCTAACGTTCGAGATGCTTATACCATTTTTTGCGGGATCGTATTGAAATAAATTCCGAATAAAATAATTTAAATTTATACTTCTCGATCAGTTTAAAATATATTTTATCTAATTCCGCTATCAAATGTGACACTTTACGTCACTCCTTGACGTTAGGTAACGTCACATTTTTCATAACCTTCATATATCAGTTATGAAAAGTAGTTATGTAAAAACTTTACGTAACTCTTTATGTTTCAACATAGAGATACCACATGAGTTTCAAAGAATACACCATTTGATTCCACTTCAAAATCATCATTGTAATTGAAGATTTTATTGGATATTATGAAAGCGCGTAATTAGATAAAACGTTGTACGTAAACACGTTATGAAGAGAGCGACATTGTTCAACACGCTTAATTTGCAGAACTCGCTAGCGCTCGTTTTGGCAAATATTACGCTTGTTGAACAATATCGCTCTTTTCATAACTAATTACGTAAATATCTATTGCATTTTGGTGAAATTGTTTTTATGCTATTTATTACTTTTAGACGTCTGAACGGTAAGTAAATCACTTACCGACGTGTTAAACTTAGAAGTAAACACAACCTACCGTCCTGACAACCGATGCTGTAAATAAACAAAAAAGATCAATCGCGCAAAAAAAATTATGGCAATAATAGTAAAAATTTATCCGAACAAATTCAAGTAGATCACCAGCACTGCGAATACCAGCTTTGCATATAATTTTAATCGGTGGTTCAGTGGTAGAATGCTCGCCTTCCACGCGGGCGGCCCGGGTTCGATTTCCGGCCAAAGCATATGAATCGCTGCTTCGTAAACGAGATAGTGACTCAGGAGAGAGCAAGCGCACGCAAGCAAGGCACATAACGAAGCAACGTAACGGTCAGATCTTTTGCGTCGCGACCCCCGGTCGCTCAAACATGGCCTGACGTAAAGAACTAAAGTTCCAAAAATTAGAAATAATTCACAAACGCACCTAGAGAGGCGTTTACCCCGTCGTCTGTTTGACAAGTACACTGTCAGTTTTCGATATATTATGAACGTACTCGTTATGTCATCAGTCATTTTTGGTTGAGCGCGAATTTCAAACTAATGGCATTTTTATTCAAATAATTTTATCTTGATAAGTAATTTCAAGCAGCAAATATGTTAAAGACTATCTATCTCCTGGGTATACAAAATTATGTTGCACAAGTTTTTGTTGAACTACTATCCCTGAATTTTCAAAATATTTGAATTTATCCATTATTGCCTATGTTAATAATAAAAAAAATAATTAACTACTAATAAAGAAATCCACCTTCCCTTTTTTGACAGTTTTAGAGGCAGTCCGAGCTTAGCAGAGTCCCATTAACACCCAAAAATAAATATTCCTTTCCATTTATTTTTCGACATAAAGTTATTCATATGAAGGGACAATATAAAAAACACCTTCTATTATGTTGCGTACATACATAGGGTGATAAATACATTAACTTATAAGGGTGATTTAATAAGCTTCCATACTTAAATGGACACTAAAAGATACAAAGAACAAGTGTTAACAATGTTAACATGGTATAAACCAGATTTGGAGGTGAAGGAGTAAATTAAATTCACTTCTATCAGTAACACATGTTAGTTATGTCACTCTGACATAGCAGGTCTTTTATCAAAGAATTATAGGGGAGGATTACGATTCACTTTATATTTTTTGTTCAATGGTTTGTGCAAACCGAAGCTGACAATGAAGATTTATAGTTGTACGAGTTAATCGTTAATTTTTTCTGAAACTCATTACCTACTGTGATGCTGTATAATATGGACCAGCTCTTCTTCATTCAGATATTATATGAAACAAAAAGCTTTGGACACGTAGTCAAAAATAAGTAACCTTGAAGCACAGATTATAAAGAGAACAGATACCAATCCCGGTAAAACATTAAACGATTTTCAGCTCCGTTTAAAATAGTTTCTGAATTTCTTACCAAATTGCAGGGGGACAATAACAATTTCTAGTACCGGATCTGGTTTTTTTCCACTAAATCTTTAAAAATGCGGCATGAATTAAAACAATAATCATAATCGAATATATATTTATTTAATACCTATATGTACATTCTTATGATTTGTTATAAATAGTCATTACTCTTGGGAGATTAATTAATAAATACATTCTTGGATAACACAAATAATTACAAAAATCAACCAAATTTTAAAGTACAAATAATTCTTAATTTATTTATTATCAAAGGGAATACAATATATACCTATGCAAGGGAGAATTTTGATATTAATTTGTAGCATCAAAGTTAATATCAAAAACTACAAAATTTCTTATATCATAGGCCGGGATATTAAATTAAATACTCTCATCCTTTGGAAATCGAAAGAACTTTATTTTTCTTTCCGAATAAAATTTATTTGGACAGTCTCTGTATGAACAATACACTCCGCCGTGATGTTTATTCATTTTACCTACGACCCCCCCTGTAATCAGTCAATAACACACAGTTGGTATCAATGTAATGACAGCTATTACGCACTGTAAAAAAAACGCACAGCTGTAAAGTAAATCGCACGGCTTCCCTAGCAACATCTTAGCAACTGTCAATAGACGTCTCCATTTTATTCAAAATTTACTATTTGAAAACATTAGATATGGCCACATTTAACTGTGAAAAGCACAAAGTGCTATGTATATGTATTGATTATAATTGAAAAATGGACTTTCGATTATCAACAATATAATAATAATGATTAAACGTTAGTTCTTTACTGTGCTTCTTCCATTGGTAATAGAGTAATAGAGATGGAGTTTACCAAGCACCTCTAATTATGTAACTGTTATTTCTTATGCTTCTTATGAAAAATACAAGTACAAGTAGGTCGTAGGTAAAGTATAGTACGTAACTCGTGTTGTAGAGCATTTTACGCACTCACGGAATTACGCACTCGCCGCTACGCGGCATCGTGCGTAACTTTTCCATTCGTGCGTAAAATGCTCCTTACCACACACGTTACGTAATATACTATTATGAGAATAATAGTCTATACCACTATATTTTTATAGTTAATATTACCACAACGCACAATCGATTAGTCAAATAACACAATAATATTGCCGATTGAACACCTTCAAACAATGAAGCAAACAAAAATGGCGTTATGAATTTTGAGCACAGACTACAAGTGATTTTGAGCATATTTTGACGTTTTGAGACAAGCCGTCACCGTTATTGTGCATGGTTGCCAAGGATATGGTTTGTCAAAAAAATATATATTTATGGTATGATTTTCATACATTATAATCTTTTTAATTGTATAATTCTTTTAATATTAATAAAATTGATTTTTTTTAATAGAATTTAAGTGCCTCGACAACTATGGCCATTGGCACTGTACAAAAGACAAAAAGACATATTATAAATACATACACTATTTTTTCTGTTGTGCCAAAAATTTTGCCAGGACTCCTTGACGGACTTTTTGAATAATAGTTTTATGTCATCTGGGAGCTGGAACGTTGTTGTGGTGATGGAAGAAGAGGCTTCTTTAGCATGGTGCTCAGCGTATTCATTGCCAGTAATTCCAATGTGAGATGGGAGCCAGATAAGACAGACTGTTACATCACGAGCTGAGAGAGTTTGATAGATGTCATGGAGGTTTTGAACTATTGGATGGTCAGTAAAGATAGTATTGAGTGAATTAATCGAGGAAAGTGAATCGGTACACATCGCGTCATATAAAACTGGTACAACTATTATAATCCAAAATAGTGTTTTTGTAGCTGTGTAAATTGATCTTTTAAAAATTGTCAATGCTAAACCAGCTGTTATGGTATAATTTCTAGGGCAGTGATGCCAGCTCAACAAAAATGTTAGTATATGTAATGATGAAATTAAATTTTGTAAAGCAATAAAACAAATTGGAAGAAAGAAAAATCTAATTATATCATTTATACACAAACAGTAACTAGCTTAAATTTAGAAATAGTGTGATATTGTAATAAATACAAAAGTATTACATTTTTACAGGTTCGAATATTTTTTTAAATAAAATTTGGTTGGTTAATTAGATGACTGATTTAAAAAAAGGTGAGACAAGGATTAAACTGTTGTAGGAAAAATTGGAAATGGAAGACCAGTTTTAACTAGAATAGAGCTAAACATAGCTTTATCTGATTATTTATTCGAAAATTCCTTTAATACGGCAAGACATGCAAAAGATACAGAAAACTAATGCTTCAGTAACAACAGAATCGAGAAAAATTAGAAAACCTGATTCAAACAATTGTGCATTTGTAGCCATAAAATTTCAAAAATAACTACAAAATTTCAATAGAAAAGTTTACAGTTTTAGATTTGGATATGAGATCCACGTAATTCAGAATTAAAACATTTCAAATAAATGAACTAACAAATAGATCATAGACCATGGTAGCATGAAAGTTTACATTCAATAATTAATAACGTGTCATACCCCCATTATTATTGATAAGTTCTTGTAATCTTGTAGGCATTGAGTCAGTTAAATTTAATGTTAAATGTTCATCTTCTCTCAAGCTTTCCCAAGTTTATTCTATTAGTGTCCATAAGTGCTCTTTGTTTCGTGGAATTGTATTTAAATTTTTTTACCATAAGCCCCCAAACATTTTCTATTGGATTAAGGTCTGGACTTTTAGCGACCCATGGTAGCGTTTCAATGTTATTTTCAGCAACATAATTGCGTACGCTGCGAGCAGTGTGCACTGAGCAATTATCATGCTGAAAAATAAAATTATCATTGGGGAAGATTTCCCTAACCGATGGTAACATCACTCCATCTAAAATATCCGAATAATTCCTCGCATTTAATCTTCCTTCGATTCTCCAGCACATTCCTAAACCTCCTCTATACATCCAAGCCCAAACATTTACAGAAAATCGTCCAGACTTATCATTAGAAGAAATATAATTTTCATTAAACCTACTTCGAGGAGGTCTATAAACTCTAATATGGCCGTCATTATGTGATTGGAATACTTTTTCATCGGAAAAAATTACCCTGCCCCAAAAATTTAATGTATCGTTTAAAACATAATTTAAGGCAAATATTATTCTACCTTGCTTATGTGTATTTCCGGGCGGCTGCACAATTCTTTAAATTAGTTTTTCTAATTCTTCTTAATGCGGTTGTTATTGAAGCATTGAAGTTTACTGCAACTTTTGCATGTCTTGCAGTATGGAATGGATTTTCCCTCAAATAATCAGTTAATGCTTCGTCTTGCTCCGCTGTAGTTATAAATGGTCTTCTAGTTCCTCTTTTTCTGCTAACAGTTTGATCTATCCCACCTTTTTTTAATGTTTTGAATCGTGGTTCTACTTTTATTTAACTCTTGTGCAAGTCGTCTAATGGACCAACCATCCTCTATTTTGGAAATGATTCAGATTTTATCAAATTAACTTAAATGTGCTGGCATCGTGGATAATGCGTTTTGTCAAATTTGACACATGTGTCTGTTTGTCATTTTGATTAGTTAAGTTTGGTTTACATAGGGAAAAAAAAAGTGTACCAGTTTTATATGACGCGGAGTGTACAAATGGCGACACGCTTGACAGGAGAAGATATTTGCTTGAAAGCTTGGAAGATGCTATACAACTCACCAGTGTAAACGCTACATGTTGAGGGCAACCGATAGGAACCTATTAGTTCGTGGTTGGTTGTGACAGAGCAGCCAACACCAGAAGTTTTTGAGGCGTCTGTGTAGAGAACTACATCATATGGTGTTTTTTCTAATATTTGCAAAAATGCTCTCTTTACAAGAGCTGCGTTCGTTATTTGCGTCCGATTAATCTTTTCAGTCTGAATCGTTCGTTTATTACATCTAGAGGTAGGGGAGGTAAATCTGAACTGTTCGGTAATTCCGCTCAGATCAGTCGGATGTTAATCTGTTTGCTCGGAATATTTTGACCGACAAGAAAGATTAATCTGTTTATCTGTCATGTTATGAGGTTATGTTGTAGTCACTTCTGTCAAAATCTCGTACTGTTTGTGGACCATGAATAGCTACCAAAATTGCCTCAGGGCTAGAGTTATTCGTGAATAATGAAAAATAGAATTTAAACCGAAACAATCAAACAAAAAATCGTAGTCTCTAAAATGAAAGACACAGGCAAAAATGAGGTTAGAAGTTCGTTTGGTCGGGCCGTTCGCTAATAGCAATTTGCTCAGATTAATCTGTGATCACGTGACCAAAAATCCGTCTCCTCTGCGATGCAAATAACGAACTCAGCTTATGGTGGGCGATTCATGTTTATTGAACTTGGTAGGGGAGGTATTGAATAGAGGAAGTTGTTGAGTCCAAGGAGGGATATGAGGTTGGGGGAGCGGAGTGGTCATTGAAAGGTCGGTATTCTCAAGTAATGGGAAGAGAAGATGGGCTATAGATTTATTATTATGAATAATATTATTATATAATTATTATTATATATTATATAATAATAATAATTAATTATATTAATTATTATTGATTGATTTAAAACAAATAATTATCGAATATTTGTATCTTTCTAACTATCACACTTAAAAATAATGCTTATAAAATATTTGTCCTATGATCGTAAATTGAAGCAAATATTATGCAAATTGACAACTGTTGAGAAATTTCGCGAAGCAGACCGAACTGAGTCGACATGCGACGATGGACATTTAAATGGGTATGTCCACCCATATCTTTCTCTTTTTACTGACAGTTCTCTTTATAATCTGTGCTTGAAGGTGACAGCTAACTCTGGCACACACTAAGAATCATGATAAATGCTTACAGCTTTATTGGAAGCACACTGAGAAAGAGTAAAGTTAGCCAGTAACTATTTCTGTGCTTTAGGTTGACAATATACACGTGAAATAGATCATTTAAAAAAATAATTCCACCCTACAAGCAAACTTCAATCTAATTTGGGTCTTTAAAGACCATAAGAAAGAGACCCTCATGCGATCGTATGACATAAAATATGACGAGTAATTAGAAACATGGCGTCTGTAGACACGATTTTACGCAAAGTTTCGCTTCTTGTTGTTGGTGTATTCATCAGTGATATTAAATAATGAATCAACTGACATGTTTTCTCTCATAAAAATTGCGAGATTAACCTGCCCCGCTGCTCGTTTGATTAGGGGTGTCTACTAAAATAGCCTCCCCCATTGTATCCGTACACACATAAATACTAAATAGACAAGGGAAAAAGGTAGAAAGGGCGATAAAACCAAGAGCAAACAAAAATTGTTTGAAAACTTCACACATGTACAGAAGGCCCTTGGCAGGTCTTTAATACACATGTTTCGGCTTGTCACTTTGTTAAATACACATGAATAGGAAATTTACAGAGATGCGTACACAAACAAGCGTGGATTTCAAGTGTTATTAATTAAGAACAATTTGTACAATTTTTTTTAGTTGTATAAAAATTTATGATCTACAACAGTACATAGTAATTATTACATACTTGTGGAAGGAAACGAGAAGGCAGACTGTCTTGCAAGGGAGGGAGCTGAACCAGAACCTTCAATTGACATCTTAATAAGTTTTGCCAAACAAACACTAAAAATTGAGTTAACTGTACACATTTTTTCAAATATATTGTGGAGTTATTTAAAAACAGTTAGTTCCATTTAAAACCATATAAACACTAAAAACCTGGACAGCAAGAAGAGCTTTAGACTTCTCGCATAATTTACCAGGATTGGTTCATTCAAAGGCTTTTATACATCCTTCGAAGAATGTCTCCAAACATGTTAGATTATAGCAGGCATGACCTACGTGGCCACTGTCATCTGAATCATCATTTGGACTGTCGGAAGATCCTTCTTGCCGCCTTTGTCTGGAAGGTATCCGATGTATCCACTCATCACAAATCTAACCTTCGTGCGGAAGATATAAATATCTATTTGCTGAAAGAAGATGATAATGCCAACGATTACATGAATATTTTCAGTTAACACAATTATCCTTGATCTTCGGCCTCTTCACCATGTGATCGAGGCTGAGGCGGGGAGGGCTTTCCTGCGCTTGAAGCGTCTGGTATACGTGCGAATAGAGGAAGAGTGCAGACACGTCAAGAAGCTCCGGCTCTTGGAAGATATTCCAGTTCTGGCTCGAGCAGCTAACGAATGCTTGCGCAAGTACTACTTCGCAACCCTATACAGGGCTATGATCCGGGATAGAGAATCCTGGGGAAAAGAGACGAATACACAGCCTCATGGGACCATCTAGTTTACAGATGATGTGTGATGTGTACCATTGGGTGATGGTGTATCTGCATATCAGGACGAGATATACGCTATCTTCGAATGTGAGCAGATAAACCTAGACCGAGGTTATGTGGATCGACGCATAACAAAATACACCGACAGTCAGGCAGCAATTAAAGCGCTGAGTGGATATACCGTCAACTCAGGACTTGCTGACGAATGTCGATAACGACTTGCTGATCTTGCAAGTCGGAACGCAGTGAACAATACGCAAGGAGACGAGGAAGTGGCTGAGGAACCAGCACCTCGCTCATTGGAATGCTTTGCAGGGTCCTAGAAAATCCAAACTTCTACTGAAGGGATGGATTGATAGACAAGCTGGGGCAGCTATTGAACTACCAAGGAGTAGGTTGAGGAAGATAGCAGGACTCCTAACAGGGCACTGCTGTGTGAGGAAGCACCTCTACAACCTAGGAGTAGAGGAAAGTTCCATATGTAGGGGTTGGGGCATGACTGACGAAACGTCAGTCCATGCTCTCTTAGAGTGTCCACACTGGGCTGTATTACGCAGGCGAATCTTGGGAGTCCCTGTTATGGCCCCTGGAGACACAAGCAGGCATCCATTGAAAAAGGTTGTGGCCTTTGTTGAAGTGCTTCATGGATGTCTAGGTAGTAGGAATGGCACAATGTGACCGCCAGTGGCCTCAGTGCCGGAACCCTGGCTTGAGTTTGTCTAGGTCAAGGCTCGCCTGCACATTCAGTAGTAGTAGTAGAACACAATTATGACAGCGCTATAAATGATGTAACACGACCCAGTATGGAGGAGGAGCCCGTTAAAAGCAAAGAGATATGTGAGTACAGCATAGATTTGAGTCTACTCAAAACAGTAGGTATTTAAAAAGAGTGATGTGGAGCTCTTCCACTACTATTCTCTGTATCTTATCAGCTTATCCTACCATTCTGTATGTCTTTATCCTTTTTATTATTATTTTCGTCATCTTCACCATCAGCGCTATCATCTTCTTCAGCTACATCATCATCAGTCACATCTGACTCTATAAAAAACATTAATAAATATATTGTTGAATAAATAGTTAGTATACCAAGAATAAAAGTTTTACCTTGTCAAATTACAACTAAGCATGTTGTTGTTTGTGTTTAACTCAAAAGTCTGTAAAAGCGAAATGGAATTTTAAAAGAATGTCGCTATTGCTGGGTTATTAAATGATCTTCTGTTATATTTGGATATGTAATATGTATTCAAAACACTCTGTACTTAGTAAGATATTACTTTGAACGAGGGAATGGTAATATTTCAAAATGCAGAAACGCCAGGGTGACCGTGTAGTAAAACCGTCAAGTCGTACGGGAGCATCGGTTGACATTTGAATGTTGGAAGATAACTAGAAAAGTCATTTGAGCAATCCACTTTTACAAAAAGGCTTTACGGAACGAGCTGTCACAGCGAAGTAGGTCTCGCAACCGCGCGACATAGCCGCATCCTACTGAATTATTAATTTCGGCCGGGTAATGAAGCCTTTCAATTTCGAGTGAAATTAAGTTTTTTAAGGCTTGTCTAAAAGAAAGTCGAATTAAAATTTAGAAGTTGTAAATTATGATGACTGAAATTAACGCGGTATTTTAAAATAATTAATAAATTCAGCACGTTGATCCCTTTCTACCAATTTTTATTGTATCTAAAACAAAATAAGTTTCTAGTTTTTGTTTCTTTCGAATTTGTTGATTAACAAATCTCTAATGAAGACAAAAGTTGACAAGCGACAGAAAGACACAGTGAAAACGGATTAAAACAGTCCGCACAGCAAAGCAACAGGGAGGTACTTGACAGTTTTCGTTAATTTCAAAACACAAACTAGAAAGAAGATAAACATCATTAACCGAGAGGTTGCAGTCTAAACCTTAATACTAATACTAAAAATTCATTATAAAAGCATGAGAGTTATCCCTTCTTTAGTTTTCTCATCTGACAGTGGCCACTCAGAAATTCTACTGTTAAACGTAGGTTTTTCCTGGTCATCGCCAAATATTTCTTCGTCGCCAGCTTCCCAGGATCGCCCAAGGTGATCCTGGCAAGACTGCATCCTTTGGTTCCATCCCATCTCTTAAGGGTTTGAGCATGGGTGTAACGTTTGGCTAGTTCCGCAATTGTCGAAGTCGTTAGGCCGTAGGTATCACTGGGTCCTAGAATTTTTAGTCCAGCGGCTTCCCTGGCTAAAGAATCGGCAATGCGATTTCCTTCACTCCTGTCGTGCCCTTTAACCCACCTTAGGACAATATTGTTATCTGCCGAGGCGTTAGCTAAATCTTGGTGGCACTCTAGTACTGGCCCCGATATAACACGTTGTCTGTTCAAGGCTAATAGGGCTTGTCTACTATCAGTGCAGATTGTTTTCACCAGAAATTCCTTTTCTGCTTAGTTCTTAGTAAGAGATACCAAATTTTAAAGTGGTAACATATAAATGTTTTGGGATCTCTGTAAACGAAGGTTAACCATAATAAGTACTAGATTTTGTGGCATGGAAGAGGAAACCTCCATTCACATACTTTCCAACTGCACAGCACTTTAGAAGAGGAACATTTACCTAAGTTGAAGCCTGCAGATATCCTAAAATTCCTCCGGGAAATAGGACTAAAGTCTCCTCAGAAACTAAGGAGAAGTAAGGGGGCACAATAGATCTTTTATGTCTCAGTGAATATCACCCCAGTTTTTTCTGACCGTTAAAGTGCGCTCGAACCGTTCCTGTGCTGAAAGGCAAGAGCAACAGAGACTGGTCCCTTGTAAAAAGCTTGTTAGTCGAATTTCCCCCATCAAGCCAATTCGATTCAATCAAACCGGTAAACACCGGATGAACAGACCGTGTGTCTGGAATACCGATGACTGTTAATTGTGTGCCAATAAGCCAGAGGTCGCCGCCAAATCAGTGCCAGTTGCGACCGTTAGAAGACGATCCTTTGCAAACACCAATCAACCACCAGGAAATTTAACTTCTACATCTTATGCTAATCTATCGATTTTCCCGGAAGTTTCCTTCATTTCTGTTTACATTCCTTGTTGAAAATGAGTAATATTAAGTGGTTGAGGAAGTCGCCGCTCTATAAACGTCAAAAATTAGGACCACAATGTCTACAGATGCAGACGTGATTGAACAAAGCTATAGAAATAGTTTAAATGGAAAATTACTTTGGAAAAATGCATTGAAAATGAATAGTAAATTATAGGAAAAGTTTATAGTATGATGTAGAATTCGTTTCACATAAGAAAAAGCCGCAAACTTAAGTGAAGTAGATACATAGAGGTAACAAGCCATAGGGTGAGAGGGAAAGAGACAGACGATCAGGGGGATTTTCTGTCTTTGTCTATACAGCATTATTACCATTAGAGAAAGACAGCCTAAAGCCTCTGGACTTTCTATCTCTTCCTCAGATGCTGATGGGTTCCGAGCTGGCTGTTGCCTCTATTTCTAGTATTATCTATGAGTAAATACGTTCAAACTAAGTAATGTTTAGATTGTAGATTCAAATTTGATTGAAAGTAAGTTCAGTGAGATGAAAATGGGCCTAGTATTATTGTAATTGAACTGATATACTTAATATTTAAAAATAAAAAAGTAGGATGTTTAACAGTTTTCTATTTACTCAGATAAAAAGATTCAATTATTATTAATACTACTTGATCTTTCAATTAAATTTGTGGGGATCCAGATTCAGATTCAGCTTTGAACATTTATTCAGAATGAAACATTTTAAAATAAATTTCAAAATAATTGGAATAATTGGAAACTATTACAATGTTCGTTAATTCTTTTTCTAGTTGATCAATTTACTTATTTGGATAATACCAACATGTCAGGGTTATCTGGTATCTATGCTGTCTTGTGCAGAGGCAAAAATCGGTCGTGTATATATACATCGTCTCCATGTTGGTGTAGAAGCAAAATTAGCACAGTTTCTAGTTGGTCGAATGTCAATTTTTGGCGCTGGTTTTGACATAGAATACACCAGCCAAACAAAGAAACGAAAGCCGGCGTAAATCCTTTGATGTTTTGGGGACAAAATTTCGTGATCTTCAAACTGACGTTGACAGATAACGGATCAAGCTACACTGAGAAAATTGTTCAAAAAATGTGAATTGAATGTTAACTACACGCAAAAAAGTGAAACCAAAGAATCTCAAATAATAATTGTTTATTTTTATGACTTGTTTCGACAAAGTTCTAATTGTTAAGATCAATTTATGAATTGTTAAAGTTCATTTAACAGCTTAACAAATATTGTGAAGAATATATAAATAATGAGCTATTGTTTAACCAAATGATATTTATTTTCTTCATTGTTAACGAAATTATATGTGTAAGTATGTATTTATGTAGCACTATATGTAGGATAGGGTAATTCTTAAAACCAATACAATAATAATAGATTATATATTTATTATATCAGTTTATAATAGAAAGAATTTCAGTAAATAATGATATAAATTACAATAAGTATGGTGCTTGAATATAAAGTTTTTATTATTCATATATTTAAAAGTTACACTTCCCAGATTCTGAATTAAATTTTACACCCAGAGAAAATGTACTGATATCTGTGACAACGAAGTTATAAAAAAGAAGTAACAGTAAACTTTTCTACAGAGATATGGAAGTTTTGCTGTGTTTTTCAATTATTATCATCCATCACTCGAATGAAAGCCACACATTGCACAAGTTTTTGACGCCATAACTAATGAATGTAATTTGGTAAGCAAATTTTATCGTTTAAAACACAAAAAAATATGTAAATAATCAAAAAGCTTAGAACAAAGAAAATTCTTTGGTAAACAATAAAATCACATGTCATTGACAGATAACGGGCTTAAAATGGCAACTGTCAGACATGCGCACTCAGAAAACGAATTGTAAAATAGCACAAGCTTCGTTTCTTCTCGGGATGGTGTATTCTGAGGTTTTGACAACAAGCTCGTGCATACGACGTGGGCTCTTTACGTGAAACATAGTCTAGTTGTTTGTAACGCCGCTGTTTCTT
>CAJUYI010000132.1:272078-284039 GCA_910591695.1 Galerucella pusilla
TTTTTTTTTGTTAAAAATTAACAGATATTCAAAATAACACAAAATAATTAAAATAAGCTTAACAATAAATCATTTCGAAGTAACAGCAGATCCAGAATAAAATATTAATAAAATTGTCATCGATGTCAAAGTAAGGGTATAGAAAGGGATGAAATCGAAGGTCGATAAATACAATAGTATATCAAAAGGTCCAACAACCCCCAGTTAAACTACGGGTTGTGTCTAACATAAACAATGTGGTCACAAGGGCGTAACTTTGTTCCGTTTCGAATGCCATCTGTTAGGTATTAACACTGTATACTCATATAATTATGTAACAATGTCATATGGTTTTATAAGATTTAAAGTGTTCTACTCGATCTAACTTGAATTTATCGAATTCTTAGCTTAAGGAGTAGTTGTTTCTACTTTGAAATCTGTTAAAGTACAAGATTGTAATAGAGGGAAATCTAGTGTCGTTTTTATCGTTTTCTTTAACTTAAAACCCATTTTTGGGCACATCCAATCTTATAAAAATATAAATTAGAGAATTCTCTCCAACAAAAAGATACTTTATTTTGTTTGTACTGTCACTTCAACCGAAAAAAGCCAAAACAAAATGCAATATAGTAGTTAATTATGTTGATTAAATTTTCGCGGAAAGTTTGCCCTTTTGCTTTTCCTAGTTTTTCGTTTGTATCATCTTGGAAGTGAACCCGAAACGCGTCTAATTTATTACCGACTTTCCTTCTTCAGATTTTCAACCCTACTTATCGGGATTAACTAATGAAAAGCATGATTTATGGATCAAAGAAATGATTTAATAACAGCATCTATTATGTAAAATTTTCATAGAAAAAAAAGCGGAGTGAAAAAATTCGTGGGTTTGTTCAATTGTAATCAATGTTCAGATTCCTTAAGATATTCCTTTTATCGTAATAAGTATATCTATAATACCTTTATTGCTAAATTATTATTTTATTTAACCAAGGATATAAAATTAGACCGCTTAGCAGAAGAAAATGTCAACGACGAGTGAATCTACTAAGCGCCCCAAGAGTAGCAAATGTCTGAATAAAAAAATATCAATTTAGATAGGAGCGAAAAATATAGTCGAGCTGAGATTATTCTTTTTCAATCGACTATTATATAATATCAATTGAATCTTGAAAAAAGTAGAGCTGTTCAAATGTTTTTGGACTATTTCGACAGCTAAAATATCTTGCAGCTGAAGAGATTTTGGAAAAATGGTAATGGTATGGTCAGTACTTACGCATATCATTTGGAGAATAGCCTAGGCGACTAATTATTGCAGCGTGCTGAGCTGCTGAAACAGATGTGGCTACTGGTATTGAAAGCGATGCAATTTCATAATTTTCAAGAAACGTGTTCAACAAAGGTAGAAATTGCCTTGCGCATATAATTTTCTCTCATGGTAACTTTTTGCAGTTGCGAACGTTCTTTTTCAACATTGAAACTTATTAAAATTGAGTCAAGATAAATATAGAGCTTAAAGAAGTCGATATTGAAAGAGTTATCTCCAAATTTGCCTATATTAGGTCTAGATAAGGTTATTTTTAACAGTTTTGTTCTATTTAATACTCTAAACTTGAGAACCAAAAGCATAGCAAACAGAGCTGTTAAACGTGTTACGTTCTGTGGTGTATAAAGTTACCACTAAGTCTTAAAAGACTGAAAATTAACATTATTAGAAAGCTAACAGCTCATTTAAGTTGTACAAAAGCCGAGTTTGATATTTTTGTTTCATAAATAGAGTGTACGTGGTCAATTCATATTCCTTCAACATCGAAAAATAATTTATACGAAAACAATTGCAGCGGCATGTCAATATTGACGCAGATGTCTTTTATTATTGTATTTGGATTATCTCGCGCTAAAAGTGGATGTTAGGTGCGGAGAAGTATTTGTATTATAGATTATCTCGGCTACCGGCTAAAAACCTCCTTATTCGCGAACCGATGAGGGGATAAGCACAACTGGGAATTACAAAGTGGTGGTGGATGTTTATTTTTTACCGAAGAAATTTTTGAAAATCTATATTAGCATTGAAGGTCTGAAACACTTGACTCAATGAATATCAAATAAGTTTTACAACTCCCACTTAATGGTTTTTTTTCCACTACTAGATGTGAAGTTAACAATTATTGCTTCTTTTAGCCAACTGAGAAGTTGAATTTCTCTATAAGTGGTTAATAATTTTTTTTATTATTAACCTAGGTCAATAATGGACAAATTCAAATATTTTGAGAATTCAGGGATAGTAGTTCAACAAAAACTTGTGCAACATAATTTTGTATACCCAGCAGATTGTCTTTAACATATTTGCTGCTTGAAATTACTTATCGAGGTAAAATTATTTGAATGAAAATGACAATAGTTTTGAATTCGCGCTCAATCAAAAATGACTGATGACATAACGAGTACGTTCATAATATGCGTTTTGCTGCGAGATACCGTTGACTTAACGTTACACAATTTCTCAAATTCATGAACCGTAGCGAGTAAGGTGTTTTTGGGAGCGGTTGACGGTTGACATTTATAATCACATAACCTATATGGTGCTGGTGTAAACCCCGAAGTAGGAGTGGGCCAATTGAGGTTGAGCCTATGGCAGGAAGCGCTCACTGCGCTACCTCTGCTGCAGGCAGCCAACGATGCAATTGAACCCAGGTTTCTGTTTAACAAACCCTACAAAATTCAAATAAAACAGAACACAGAGCCAGATGCTGCAAATGCAATACGCATTTATACAGATGGTTCAAAAATGAAAGAAGGCTCAGGATGTGGAGTTTACTCGAGAGAACTGAGCCTCAAGATTAAGTGGGGAATGGGAAACAATACTAGTGTGGTTCAAACAGAACTGGCTGGTATCTCAATTGCCACAAAAGAACTAACCAGAAGAGGAATTTCTGGAAAAAACATAACAATCTGCACTGATAGTAGACAAGCCTTATTAGCCTTGAAGAGACAACGTGTTATATCGGAGCTAGTACTAGAGTGCCATCAAGATTTAGCTGACGCCTCGGCAGATAACAATATTATCCTGAGGTGGGTTAAAGGGCACGACAGGAGTAAAGGAAATCGCACTGCTGATTCTTTAGCCAGGGACGCCGCTGGACTGAAAATTCTAGGACCCAGTGACACCTACGGCCTAACGACTTAGACAATTGCGGAACTAGCCAAACGTTACACCCATGCTCAATCCCTTAAGAGATGGGATGGAATCAAAGGATGCAGTCTTGCCAGGATCACCCTGGGCGACCCTGGAAAGCTGGCGCCGAAGAAATATTTGGCGATGACCAGGAAAAACCTACGTTTAACAGTAGGATTTCTGACTGGTCACTGTCAACTAAGGAAACACCTCCATACTATGGGGTTAGTGGACACACGTCTATGCAGGATGTGTGAACAGGAAGATGAAACTGTCAGGCATGTCTTATGCGAGTGTCCGGAGTTATCGTCAATAAGAGAGTGTGTGTTCGGTGAGTCTTGACCTACACCTGCCGATATAAAGGAGATGTCTCCTAGTGACCTGTCCACCTTCCTGAGAAGGACATGATGGACAATGACCTAGGAGAACAACTCCTCGGGAGGATGTACAATGGGTCACATGTAGCCTATGTGCTGTGAGCCTACACACTCACCCTCCCCACTCTACAGATACAGATACAGAGCCTATATGTATGGAGGGTAGAGGTAAGGAGAACCGTCTTGTATGGGGGGAGAGTTGAAAAAGTGTCCAGCTGTATACTGACAATAAAGCTTCAATTATCTGCCAGAATAGTGCTGGCGTACAAAAAAATCTAATATGAACATAGCAATTGTAGACGGAGTGAAGTGTGCTGAGTTTAAATATTAAAAAATTTTCATGACTAGAGTAGTTAGTAAAATACCCGTATACAAAACTTCAACTATTTACCTTGTTTATTTTTCTATTTTCTTCTAATCACTTTTGGCGCTTTCTTTAAAAAGTATCCTAAGGTGCCGCAGCGCCACCCTTATTGGACGCGCTGTTACGGACACTTTTTCATACACAGAGACGGTTCTCCTTACCTCTACCCTCCATACCTATAGGAATATGAAAAAGGTAGTAATTTGAAAATAATTTCAAAAAAATTGAGGTATTGATTCATTTTGTACAAAATTATAAAAAAGTAAAAAATCTGTAAGGACTAGGTCCTCTATAGAGATTAGATTATCCATATAATTAACACGATATTAATGAATGAAAAATTGAAATAAAAATAATCACAGCGAATAACCAAAGGGACAAGCACGTCAGAGTAATCAATGATCAAGACCCAAGACAAGACCAACGCATTTTTGCGAAGGAACCAATAAAAAGAAATAAAAACACATTAGAAATGGATAATGATAGTACCGTTCCCATTGAATCGGTAGTCAACCGGTACATCGCGGCAAAACGCCTATTGTAGTCCATTTACGATAAGTTTGCAAAAACAAAACATGACAGATGTCTTACATCGTTGCAACGTTGTAATTTTTCCAGTAGTTGGCATAAAATTATGTTGATAAGTTGTTTATTGCATAAGATTACATTCAACTTAAAAATAAGAGCAGAAATTATGAAAATTTTATAATTAAATACATACATTTCAAGATCTTCAGTGAATAACAAACTATAAAATGCGAATGAAATGAAAACGACAAACTTACACAAGAAATTCTGATAAAATTGTCTGGCAACTCCGGACACGGCAGCCAACTTTTGGACCGTAACTTCTCCCGATATATGATTAATGATTCCATTTACAATATGGATATTTAGATTTTGTTCAGTGGCTGCAGTTGTTACTACAAATGTCAAAATTGCAAACTTATCGTAAATGAACCATTACTGGGACTCTGCACACTATAGAATTCTACTATCGACTCTATTCTACACGACTTGTCGACTAAAAAAGTGATAGTTATCGTTTTCTACATGTGAAGATGTGTCGTTTTCTACGATTACGAGATATGGAGATAACTATAATGTTATAGGTTATATTTTCAAATTTACGACATTTGTCACAAAAGACACAATAAAAATAGCAAAACATGTGGCAATCGGCTTCGACACAAGAAACATAGAAGTTATTATGGGGTTACCCACGTCGAAAAATTAAATTATCACAAAAAATGTAGCATAGCCACAATGAGAACTATGAAATGTTTACATTAAAACTACAAATCGATGGAAATGTCAGAAATAAAAGAAGAGTTGACGACATAGTACAGAGTGAGATTTTTGACTGCTGACGACTGGATTAATAGTTATCTAACGTAGAAAGCGACCGATAGAGTTCTATAGTGTGCAGAGTCCCAGCACATATCGAAATCTGACAGTGTATTTGTCAGTCAGAGGACGGAGTAAACGCTTCTCGTAGTGCGTTTGTGAATTATTGTTAATTTTTGTCTTAAATTTGGCTAGTAGTGGGAAAAATTTTATATACACCATGGTGTTGAAGACATTTATAAACCTCGCAACTCATTCCGCTCGGTCAATAATAATAGTCTTCACCACCTTGGTGTATAATAGACTATTTTTCTTATAACATCGGATCTAATCAATATTTTTTAACTTTCAAAGCCTAGTTTTGTAGATCTCTTGAAGAGGAAAATTAAAGTTTTTGGCGTTTTTTTGGACAAATTAATTTCTGAACTCTTTTATATCAAATAACATCAACCATTAACATCCATAATAATGTGTTGTTACATTAGGGAAGCTGTACTGTTTTAAATTCGTACATAATTCTTTCCCCACATTTTGTTGATTTACGTCGGATGCCTTGATTGGGTTTGCATTGTGGTGTTGTATTTCAAAAAGATGAAATGTTTATTACTACATGAATGGCGAACGGATTACATGCCCGGCAATTTTACAATTACATTCAGACTGGAGATATTTCTATCTCTTTTTTTTTCAAATGCTTGTCCGAGCTTTATATAGACTTATTGATGATGGAGAGGCTTAAAATGTTGTCACTTCCTTCTTGTACAATCGTCTTTATAATGATAAAAATTGAATAATAACAAAGTAATATTTTTTCAAAAAAATGCAATATTTATGAACTTTCTAAACATGGGTATATTTATTCATTATCCTGAGGATTAAGTGGAGAATGAGAAACAATACCAGCGTGGTTCAAACAGAACTATCAGGTATCTCAATTGCCACAGAAGAACTAACCAGAAAACATAACAATCTGCACTGATAGTAGACAAGCCCTATTAGCCTTGAAAGGACGTGTTATATCGGGGCTAGTACTAGAGTGCCAGCAAGATTTAGCTAACGCCTCGGCAGATAAAAATATTATCCTGAGGTGGGTTAAAGGGCACGACAAGAGTAAAGGTAATCGCATTGCCGATTCTTTAGCCGAGGAAGCGGCTGGACTAAACATTTCAGGACCCAGTGACACCTACTGCCTAACGACTTCGCCTAACATAATAGCCAAACATTACACCCATGCTCAATCCTTTGAGAGATCGGATGGAATCAAAGGATGCAGTCTTGCCAGGATCACCCTGGGCAACCCTGGGAAGCTGGCGTCGAAGAAATATTTGACGATGACCAGGAAAAACCTACGTTTAGCATTAGAATTTCTGACTAGCCACTGTCAACTAAGAAAACACATCCATACTATGGAGCTAGTGGACACACCTCTATGCAGGATGTATGAACAACAGGAACAAGAAACTGTCAGGCATGTCTTATGCGAGTGTCCGGAGTTATCGTCAATAAGAGAGTGTGTGTTCAGTGAGTCTTGGCCTACACCTGCCTGCACCTTCCTGGGCAGGACAGTATGGTCGATGACCTAGGAGGACAACTCCTCGGGGGGATGTACAATTGGGGTCACATGTTCCTAAGTGCTGTGAGCCTACACTTTACAGATACAGATGGGTATATTCATGAAATAGTCCATTTATTTATATATTTGTTAAAAAAAAGTTGACAACACTTGCCAGGTGTGGAAAACACAAAAATATTGGCGTACTAGTCAAATTTCAAATTGAACCTTGATAATTTTAACAAAACAAAACGTAGTAGGTGGAGTTCATGTTTGTTTGAAGGCCGATTTCCGTCACGTGGAAAATTTCGACCCTGTTTGACGAAATAATTCGCTCTCTATTTTGCGAGATCATTTCATGCCGAACGTTCATGGGTTCTTTAAATATTATTATTCAGTTCGGGTGACTGTTATGTACATTTCGATACAGACAAATCATGCGCACTGATTCGGTTAAGTGTTTCGGCAGAGAGCTGAACGCTGATTGTTTTGCTCAATTATTATTGCAGTTTTCCCTCGGCATATTTCAGATAACGCTGATTGGTCCCGACTCTTAATGGTAGTCGCAATTAGCTTGTCATACGATATGAATAAAAACAACGAAATTACAAAACCTAATTATCTCAATTAACTCCAAAAATCTACTTATAAATAACGCTCGCGTTATTCTTTTTAAATACGTTAAGAACATAATTGATTAGTTCTGTACCACCAGCTAGGGCCACAAGGGACTCTTATGAGTTGCAGTAGAGTGCCTTATAGATCCAGCTCATAGACTCACGACAAACCTAACCTAACCACCAGTCAGAGGCTTCCAGTTCACAGCCACTAGTTCCACTCTACTCCAATGTTTTGTGCTGCAGTTTTCGATATTCCAAATACTGGTTCAGAACTAGTGAAATCCTTATCAGCTTTGTTAGGGTGTGCCGTTTCATTGCCTACAATACCCATGTGCTCGGGACCCAATTTATTGACACCCTATTGGAAAAGAAGAGGAATGTCATGGAAGAAGGAAAACATTTTTCAGACACCTAGAAAATTTTGGGGGGTAATTGATATTGACAAAGTAACCAGACTCTACTTATAGGAACCGCCCCTTCGCCGGCACCACCTCAGCCTCCTGGGCTTATTGTAGATACTCCTACTGTTCTGACTACAACCTATTCAGCCAATCCGTTCCCTGTATTAGCTCATACAGGGTCTTTGCTGGTTGGTTGTAGAAGTCTTCTGGAGTCATTTGGGTTCTACCATAGAGTTTCTGCCTTCTGTGGTCCAGCGACTCACAGTTGCATAGTATATACAAAGCTGTTTCGATATTCTCTTTGCATCTTCTACATGTAAGATCTCCGTTATACAGCCCTATTTTGTTTAGGTGCTCCTTTGTGGGAAAGTGTCCCGTAAGTAGCCCCGTTATGGTGCGTAGTTTGTTTCTGCTCATTGAGAGCAGTTCTTTCGCTACTTTTTCTGATGGATCTTTCATGAATCTATTTCCATGTATTTGCCTGGGTGTATTCTTCCAGTGTTTATTGTGTTGTTCTTTCACCCACCCTTTTAACCATGACCTCGTTAAGCATCTGGGGATGCCCACAGCAGGTTCGGGTCCGTTCATCAAAGTTGACGATCCTGCTCTTGCGAGTACGTCAGCTTTTTCGTCGCCAGCGATTCCTTTGTGACCTGGGACCCACTGTTCCGAGTCGCCAGTCTTCTAAGCTCTTCGCCGCATTCCCATACTAGCCGAGATGTCACCCTATAGCTCTGAAGTGCTTTAAGGGCAGCTTGACTGTCACTGTAGATCCTGATCTACCTGTTGTTGTAGGCTCTCATATTATTTGCCCTTGCACATGCAAGTATAGCATAGACCTCTGCTTGAAATACCGATGCGTATTTTCCTAGCGAGACGATTCCTTCATATTTGCTCGACCTGCTGTATATGCCCACTCCGGTGCCGAGTTCCTTTTTTGATCCGTCTGTATACCAGATCAGCTCATTCGCTCTACTAAGTGGTGGTGCGTTCTCTTTCTCAAGCTCCTTTCGATCTTTGATGACAATCTCGAAGCTCTTGCAAAATATATATCTGGTGGTCATGTGGTCTGTTAGCATTTTGAAGATGTCGTCATCCACATGCCTTATCTCTGTGTGTCCTCTCCCATGTGTCACGTCATGGTCTGATGCTTTTTCAAGTCGGGTTAGTGCTGCCCTTGCTTCGCACATTATGACACAATGTAGCGGAGGAAGGTCTATCATTGTCTCCAGCGCCGCTGTAGGAGTAGTCTTCGTTGTCCCTGTAATGCCAATGCATGCAAGTCTTTGGACCTTGCTTAGTTTTAGTCTTGTCTTATCTTTGGCCACCATACCAGAGATTTATATGTGATCCTGGAATGACAACCATTTTGTACAGCCAGTGTACCATGCTGGGTCTAAGTCTCCATTTAGTGCCGTAAGTGCGACTGTTTATAGGATTACAAAATAAGACTCTTTTGGTACTACATTGGGATTTGGGACTGCTATAATTTTTTCATTCACTGTTAATATTTATAAATCATATATGGAATGGAATATGGAAAAGTAGCGGGAGTATTGGAAAGCTCTGTGTGGTAATTATCCTCCATGGAAGCCCCCGATTAAAATTTCTCTCGCGTTGTTCGTTTTATTTATGTTAAACGCAGCTCGCGATGCAATCAGCGTAATCAATTCTGTTTTTATTTATTGTCAAACCACGCGAACGTTTTCAGTGCCCTATTCAGTACGAGAGCCTTCACAAATACAGAACAGATTTCATGTTTGATATCGTTAACGGACTTTTTGTTTAATCAACGTAAAATGTACAGGGCTGAACTGATTCCTTTGAATTACCAGTACTTTGTTTATTTCATTTGGCTCTCAGGAATGTGAATTCAGTCTGATGCTCTCCAATATTATTTGTGCAGCTCTCCATTTATTTAAAATATGAAAGTTCTTAATGAAATTATTGAAGATTTATTGTTTGTAGGTGTGGTTTCAAAACAGAAGAGCGAAGTTTCGAAAACAAGAGCGATTAGCCCAACAAAAATCTTCGAATCTCAATTCGGATAGTCCGAACTCTACAACGAATATTAAAGCTGAAAATAATAGTAATACCAAACATTCAGTGAGTAGCAGTAAAGACAATATAAAACCTGGTTCGCCTCATTCCAGTATATCCACTACGCCCAATTCTAATACAAGTAGTATATCCAGTCTGCATTCTAATAATGGAGATGTCAAAACTCTTAACGGAAATTCTGGTGAGTACTTTAGATAATGAATTAGACATGTGTTGAAGGAAGAACAGAAAGAAATTGGTATTTGGAAAAAATAGAGCTTTCAAAAATTTTCTTGTCCTGCTTAATTTATTTTGTTTCAAATAACTGAACAATATTATCCTGAGGTGGGTTAAAGGGCACGATAGGAGTGTAAAGGTAATCGCAGTGCCGATTTTTTAGCCAGGGAAGCGGCTGGACTGAAAATTTTAGGACACACCTACGGCCTAACGACTTCGACAATTGCGGAACTAGCCAAACCTTACACCCATGCTCAATCCCTCAAGAGATATGGAATAAAATGATGCAGTCTTGCCAGGATTACCCTGGGCGACTCTGGGAAGCTGGCGCCGAAGAAGTATTTGACGATGACCAGGAAAAACCTTCGTTCAACAGTGGAATTTCTGACTTCAACTAAGGAAACACCTCCATACTATGGGGCTAGTGGACACATCTCTATGCAGGATGTGTGAACAGGAAGATAAAATTGTCAGGCATGTCTTATGCGAGTGTCCGGAGTTTCGTCAATAAGAGAGTGTGTGTTCGGTGAGTCTTGGCCTACACCTGCCGTTATAAAGGAGACGTCTTCTAGTGACCTGTCCGCCTTCCTGGGAAGGACAGGATGGACGATGACCTAGGAAGACCACTCCTCGGGAGGATGTAAAATGGGTCATATGTGGCCTAAGTGCTGTGAGCCTATATTCTCCCTCCCCACTCTACAGATAGATAGATAGATAGATTTATTTGACTACATTACATGTTTTTACAATGTTTGTAGCAAGTCAGAAATACAAAATGTAAAATGTAGAAAGTACAACAATTGACATATTAATTAAAATAAAAAAACACATAATAATATTAATTAAGGTTAAAATACAAGTGATAAAAAATATATTCAGAAAGGAAGGAATGTCCAATGAGCATGAATAGATTTTAAAAATTTTCTAGATATTCTGACAATACTCAATGTATTCGTTCACAGAGTAAAAACAAAATCCAAGTAAATACGTTTTTAAACTCCTCTTAAATTTATTCAAACTTAAAGATTTCATTTCTGCTGGTAAGATATTATACAGAGAATAGTTGAGTGAATTCTTCTGAGATTTTGTCAGACGAAAACGATTTGTACGAATATTACATGCTTGTCTAGTATTGTAATTATGGATATCTGAATTTTTTGTTAAGGAGTCAAGACTTTTGTGGATCTCAATAAGGGTGTTAAAAATAAATAAGGTCGGTAGAGGCATTATCCGTAGATGAACAAATAACTCCCTACAGTGTTCACGGGAACTGACATTACTCAAAATCCTAATAGCTCTCTTTTGAATTACAAAGATATCTTTGGCTGGCGACGAATTTCGTCAAAGTACAACTCCATAGTTAATATGGGAATGCACAAGGGAAAAATAAGCCGTTTTCAAAGTTTGGAAACTGACAACTCTTTTAAGCTGTCGAAGTACAAAAATCGAGCTTGATAATTTATTTCTCAAATAGTCGACGTGAAAATTCTACGACAGTGATCCATCTAAGTAGAGTACCAACAATTTTACACTCCAAGCATTTTGGTTAGAAGAAGAAAAATAGAGTTTTTGTGTCTTCTCTGAATTTAATTTCAGTTTATTAGACAAAAACCATAGTTCAGATTTGTTTTCAATAACATGTGAGATTGACTTAAAGTTTTCATAGTTCTTATCGGAATAAATAAAAGTAGTGTCATCAGCAAATAAAACAGATTTAAAAGGATACATGAATTTGGGTAAGTCATTTATATAGATAATGAATAGCAAAGGTCCAAGAACTGACCCTTGAGATACATACACAGAACTAATTAAAGCTGTCAAAAATGCAGGAGATACTGATATAATAGCTATTTATGCCATCAGTTACGAAAT
>CAJUYI010000133.1:0-36125 GCA_910591695.1 Galerucella pusilla
CCGGGTTCGATTCCCCGTGAAGAATTTTTTTTTATTGTTAATTTTATTTTTAAATAACTATTCTGCTTGATATTAATACAACAGGTAGACGTTTGAAATATTTAGCAGAATATTCATTATTATAGATAATGGTACTGTACCCTTCATGAGGGAGTCCGACTGGCAACATCTACTTATAACAGCATCGTATATTTAAAAAGGGAAACCGTAGCATTATACAAATACCCAAAAGTATCTTTCAAGCGGAAATCCACGCCATAAGAAAGTGCGCCCAGTTCAATATCGATAAAGGATACAGAAGACAAAGGATTATCATAATGTCGGATAGTCATCAAGCAGCCATTAAGGCACTGAGCTCTTGTGTAATCAGTTGCAAAATGGTGTGGGAATGCCTAGACAAACTCAATGAACTAGGCGAGAACAACATAGTCACCTTACTATTGATTCCAGGACACACTGGAACAGAAGGAAATGAAATAGCAGATGAACTAGCAAAGAGGGGGACTGAAATACCTTTCTGGGGGCCTTAACCCTTTTGCGGAATCAGCCCCAATGTAATATTGGAAGAAACAAGTGAAGCCGAGAAAAAGAGAAGATCTGACCATTGGAAAGATCTAATAGGGCTTATACAATCAAAGACTCTTCTGGGTGACTACAACCTATTGAGATCAAAAGAATGCATGAGTCAAAGTGAAACTGCGCTAAGAGTTTTAACAGGGATCCTAACGGGACATTGTCGCCTGAATGGGCACCTGAAAAAGCTCAAAATAGTGGAGGAAGAATGCAGATTTTGTGGAATGGAAGATGAAACCTCCATCCACATACTTTCTAACTGCACAGCACTTCAGAATCCTAGAGCACAGCACCTAGGAGATTACTGGATAGAAGAGGAACATTTGCCTAAGTTGAAGCCTGCAGACATCCTAAAATTCCTCCGGGAAATAGGACTAAAGGAACTACTAGTTTCTGAGACTCTCCTCAGAAACTGAGTTGAAGTAAGGGGGCACAATAGATCTTTTAGATACCTACATACATTATACAAATTGGACATTCAAGAACTGTACGTTTACTACAAAAAAATTGGTGGAAATATAAAATTGAATGGTTAAATTTTCAATTTGAAGTTATATTACAGTTTATAGAAATTTTTATTTTCTAGATTTTTTCTCAAGTGGGTCGTAGAAAAAATATGCTGTTCGACTCGTGTGGATTGTCCATATCGCACTTGATCTTCGTCCTCGTGCGATATGGCCATCATATCCATACTAGTTGCACAAACTACTATTTCTATCAAAATATGCCCTTTCACATTTAAAAACAGCCTGCCAAATGTCAATTTATCCATCCATTTTAAAGTTATCGAATTAAAACATTCAAGTTTTCAAAATTTCAACACCCTGTATTTCGAAAAGACCCCTTAATCCTCATATCATTTTGTCCAATTTTACGAGAGGAATCTACATGCAAACGTTGTAATTACCCTTAACGTTCGAGATGCTTGTATCATTTTTTGCGCAATCGTATTGAAATAAATTCCGAATAAAATGATTTATATTTCTTCGAAATGAACGAAATGTCAAAAGTGACATTTATACTTCTCGATCAGTTTAAAATATTTTTTGCGCGATCGATCTTTTTTGTTTATTTACAGATCGGTTGTCAAGACGGTAGGTTGTGCTTACTGGTTTCTAAGTCTAACACGTCGGTAAGTGATTTACTTACCGTTCAGACGTCGGTAAGTAAATTACTTACCGACGTCTTAGCCCTACGTACATTTAAGTGGTCCTAAATAATATATTACTTTATTCATTACACAAAAGGAACAAAAAAAATAAGAAGATAGATATTTTTTTAATGAACAGAATCGAAACAGAACAATATAAAAAGTAATAAATAGCATGAAAACAATTTCACCAAAATGCAAATTATATTTTAAACTGATCGAGAAGTATAAATGTCACTTTTGACATTTCGTTCATTTCGAAAAAATTTAAATTATTTTATTCAAAATTCCAATATTTCAAGTAAGCATTTCGAACGTTTAGGGTAATACCGGTCTCCAAACATTGCTGTCGACCGGTAAACAACCCTTACCGTTCTTGATACTTTATATACTATATTGCATTTTGGTGAAATTGTTTTTATGCTATTCATTACTTTTCGACGTCTGAACGGTAAGTAAATCACTTACCGACGTGTTAAACTTAGAAACCAGTAAACACAACCTACCGTCCTGACAACCGATACTGTAAATAAACAAAAAAGATCAATCGCGCAAAAAAAATTAAGGAAATAATAGTAAAAATGTATCCGAACAAATTCAAGTAAATCACCAGCACTGCGAATACCAGCTTTGCATAGAATTTCAATATAACATCGGTGGTTCAGTGGTAGAATGCTCGCCTTCCACGCGGGCGGCCCGGGTTCGATTCCCGGCCGAAGCATATGAATCGCTGCTTCGTAAACGAGAGAGAGACTCAGGAGAGAGCACACGCCCGCAAGCAAGGCACATAACGAAGCAACGTAACATAACGTAACGTAACGGTCAGATCTTTTTCGTCGCGACCCCCGGTCGCTCAAACATAACCTGACGTAAAGAACTAAAGTTCCAATAACATGGTTTTCTCTTCTTAGTTTTAGTTTTAATTTTTTCTTGCATGAATCCACCTGAAGAGATAGAAAAAGGGTGGAATTGTTGCGTATTTAAGGAAACAATAATTAGTCGCGATCAAATTTTAAATATTTTTGACTGTTTTTGACATAACTGAAAACCAGTGATTTCTCTGATTTTAACTACAGAGTACACCATTAACTAATATAACTTAATAGAGCCAGTTAACACTTATTGTCATTTCTTAATTTTTTATTATGTCATTTATAGATATGCATTACCTAATAGGATATATTATTTGTAGTCTCCATGAATAGGATAAGATTGATCATTTTATAAAAATGTATTATATTAACCTAAAAATGTGTAGATAATTGAACTATCAAATGTGATAGATTAGTAATAAGTTTCTTGTCAATTATTTTATGAAAAAATAGAAGAATAAAGCCTCATTCAAATGAAAATTTAGGTCTTGAGTTAAAATAAACCAATAAAAAAAATTTAATTAAAAAAAAGAGGTCATAAAAAAAATAATACAGTAGTGATGCGAAAATAAATAAGGAGAGAATTTTTGGGAATTTTAAAAGGAAAAGTAATTTTTTTTTGGTAGACAGAAAATATATGAATTGAAGAAATAATATAATAAATTAAATATGAAAGTATAGAATTATGGATTTATAAATGAGAATGGATCTAAAATCTATAAATCTATATCTATAAATCGAAATATTAGAAGATATATTCAATAAATTTAATGAAAATAGGAAATCGACAAGAGATTTCCTATGATATGGAGATTTTTTTTTTATTTTAGCTTAACGTGCCTCGACAGCTGGTCATTGGCACAGAAAAAATAAATTCAAATATTTACATAATTATTACAAATATTCAAGTTAGATTTTACAGTATAGGTTAGTAGCTTTCAGGAACTGTAAGACTTTCTTGATTTCTGTAGGGCAGATTTCCTTGAGGTTGGGCCTAAGATCAAGTTGTTTATATATGGCAGAAAATTGTTTGCAGTCCGTCAGTATGTGCTTAACGGTCACAATATCGTTACAGCTATGGCAAACGGGACGATTTCCTGTTGACATCAGGGGTGCTATTCTCGAATTCATACGCAACAATACGTATACGCAGCGTATACGAACTTTTACGTATGGAAATAATCGTATACTAAGACTCATGTGCATTCTTGAACACTATACGACTTCTTCATTCGTCTACGTAATTTTTGGTCGGATGAAAACTTGACAACACTGTGCCAAAACTGCCAATGTGTCAATTTTCTCATGGTTTACAACATGTTTACAATATAATAATAATAAAAATATTGTTTATATACTGAAAAACCGCGAAAACGTTCTGACTTGAACCTATCTTGTAGTTGCCTGTTGAAAATAACACACGGAAAATTAGATTTAACTGAATTCATAGAAATATTATCAAATGGAGGAAACAAAAGGGAAACATAACATCCGATCAGCGTAAGTAGTTGGTGGATTTTATTAAAAGCCATCCACAACTCAACTCATCTGAGATATTTCTTATTCACATAAAATTCACTTGTCCATCCACCCACATGAAACAAAAAACAAATCAATTTGAAATTTCATTTCAAACTTTACAAAATCATAACAAAAAATAGAGGTTAACCCCTTCTTTTGGATCATAAGATGCCATATGCGCATGCCCCTTATGAAAACTCGCATTCGCATAGAAGATTCGTATGCCTAGTACCCATACGTGTGAATTTGTACGACTGGCGGATGCTTTATTTCGTATACTACGATTCGAGAATACCTACAACTAAAAGTCATACGCAAATTATCGATGACCATCAAATTTCGTATACGCAATTGACTCGAGAATAGCACCCCAGATATCCGTGTGAGAGTTTGGTATGACTGATTCGGATTCTTCTGATTGTAGTAGCCTCTCTCCGGGTTAAGAAGTTCAGGGAGAGAGGAGAAGTGGATGGATGGATCTCATGAAGTGCTGTTGAGCTATTACGCCACAGGTGTCGCCAGAATCTTGTGTAACGTTTTTGAAGTGTGTCTTTAGGTCGGTTGCGAGTTGGACAATGTGTGTTGGGTTGTTATTAGTGGTAGCATCTTTCGCGTGGCGGTCCGCAGTTTCGTTACCATCAATGCCGATGTGAGATGGAAGCCAGATGAGAGAGACTGTTATATCTTGAGCAACGAGAGTTTGATAGATGTCGTGTATATTCTGGACAATTGGGTGGTCAGTGAATATTTTTGTGGGGTAGGTGGATGCTTTTGTAAGCTTGAAAAATGCTTTGTAGCTCGCCTGTGTGAACGCTACACACTATAGGTAGGGTGAAGGAGCTTATGAGTTCATGCTTCGTGGAAACTGCACAACCAACACCGGAGTCAGTTTTGGAAGCGTCTGTGTAGAGTATTAAATCATACGGTTTTTTTTGTAGTAATTCTAGGAATGCTTTCTTTATAAGTGCAGTGGGAGATTCATGCTTATTATAAATAATGGTAAGTGAGGTATCGATTGTAGGGATATTTTTGGTCCAAGGTGGAGAAGAAGGTAGAGGGAGCGGGGAGGACAGAGTAAGGTCGGTATCTTTGAGTAAAGAAGTGAGTATTTGGGGGATAGATTTTATAATTTTTCGAGGGTAAGTAGGGGGATTAGTCGTTGAAATGAAAAGCGAGTGAACAGGATTGAGAGGATTGGAGGATACTGAGGCAGCATATGAGAGGAGTAGGGATTGGCGTCTTAGAGGTAGGGGTAGTTCATTAGCTTTAATGTGGAGACTATCTTGTAGAATGTTTACTGCGGTTTGAAGGAGTTTGCAAGTTGCTGAGATCGATTTACCATGGCAATACACAATTAGGTCATCAGCATATTGTACGTGTTTTATGGGTGCAGGAAAATTGTCACAGAGTTCGTTTATTGTGAGGATGAATAGAATAGAGCTTAATACTGATCCTTGAGGGACTCCAGCATTTTGTGGGTGAGGTGAGGAGAGTTTACCATTAGCAGAAACTCTGAATGTTCTACAAGTTAGGAAATTATTGATGAACGATATTGTACTGGGAAAGTTTATTTAGAATTGCAGTCCTAGATATCGAGTCAAAGGCACTTTCGATATCAAAGATGGCTGCAACGACGTCTTGGTGATTATTTATTGCTGTAGAAATGTGTGTTTGGAGAAGAACAAGGTTGTCGCGAGTGGATCGATGTCGCAGGAAGCCGGATTGGGCATTGGGAATGATTTTGTACTTTACAAGAAACCAAAGGAGTCTTCTGTTGATCATTTTCTCCAGGAGCTTGCAGGTAGTGCAAGTAAGTGAGATCGGTCGGAAGGAATTAGGCGATAAGGTGAATTGATATGCTTTCTTTATTGGAATGATTATAGATTTGCGCCATGCGTCAGGGAATAGATGAGTATTCCAGATAAGGTTGTAGATATCGAGAAGCTTAGTGAGAGATGGATTGGGAAGTTTTTTGAGAAAGATGTAAGGGATCCCATCAGGGCCGGCAGCTGAATTTCTACAAGTAGACAATGCAGATTTCAGTTCGTTCAGGTTAAAAGGGGCGTTGATAGACGCAACATCACGAGGATTGGACTGAAGAGAGGAGGAAGGCTAAATATGTGAATTGGGGGAGATAGAGATGGGGATACGTTTATTAAGTTTGTCTTCAAAGACTTGAGCGAGGGAGTCGGCAATTGCTTGGTTTTCGGAGATAACAGTATCATTAAGTATTAAGGAGGGAATTTTGGTGTTGGTTTTCTTGCCTTGAATTTGAGCAATTTTTTTCCAGACTTGACTGGGATTTGTATTATGATCCAAAGAGGAGGTATATAGTTTTGCCAAGAGGATTTTTTGCTTTGCTTGACTAAGTACTTTGCTTTAGCTTTCAGATTTTTGTGTAGGAGAAGGTTTTCTTGTGTTCTATAACGTCGAAACCTGTTAAGAGCTTGTTTGGACTCGCGGATGGCATTTTCGCAAGCTGAATTCCACCAAGGCACAGCTTTATTTGCCGAGGAAGTGACTGTTTTACCTATGTGAGTGTCGGCAGCAGCAAGTATGCTATCAGTCAACATTTTTAGAGTGTCATTTATATTTGTAGAAATGGTTGATGAGGATAAATAAGTTTGAGAAAGAGAAGTAAACTCAGACCAGTTTGCATTTTGTAAGTGCCAGAAGCTTCTAGGGATAGGTTCTTTAATATAATGATTAGATATAATAATGGGAAAATGGTTGCTATCATGAAGATCATCGGAAACTTGCCAAGAAAGGGAAAGTGCAGTTTTGGGGTCACATAAGCTGAGGTCAAGGGCAGAGAAGGACCCGGAGGATATGTTAAAGTGAGTCTTGAGTCCTGTATTCAACAAGCAGGTTCCGGAGGAGTTTAATACGTTTTCTATAGCTTTGCCTCTAGAGCAATTACGGGTGGAGCCCCACAAGGTGTGGTGTGCATTAAAGTCACCTACAAGGATGTAAGGGTGGGGGAGCTGAAAAATTAGGTCGGTTAGGTCTTCTTCATTAAGAGGGATGTCAGGTGGAATGTAAATGCTACAAATGGTCAGTTTATTAGGGCACCAAGCGGTGACAGCAATTGCCTCAAAATTTGTGGTTAGCGGGAGATGAGATGAGTATATGTCGCTAGATACAAATATAGAAGAACCACCACTGGCTCTCACACAGTTGGTACGGATATAATGATATCCTTCAAAGTTTTGTAGATTACGCTGATGATCGATTTTAAAATTGGTTTCCTGGAGACAGAGGAAGTCAGGGGTATGGAGAGAGATGATTTTCTGAATTCTTTCAAGGCGAGGATAAAATCCATCGCAGTTCCATTGTATTAGAGAGAATAGTATTAATTGAAGGAAAGATAATGAGGATTATTTACTGAGATAGTATAGAGGAGTCAGTGAAGCTATCATCATCAGAAAAAGGTTCCCCAGGATGAATGTTTTGCTCGGGGTGAAGTTTAAGTTTGATTTTGTTGGTCAGACGAGTAATGCGATTTTTCAAGGATCTTTCGTTGACATTAGAATACACTAAAGATAAATCTTCCAGTAGGGCGGCAGTATCGGAGATAAATTTATTGGCTTCAGGTAGAGGGTCGCTGATTCGATAAGTATTTTCAAGGAACGCAATAAGCTGGGTGCTACTAAGGGAAAAGGACTCGTCATGGAGATTCTGTATGATAGAACGTGATTCGGGGCTTAGACAGCGACAATCATCGTCAGCAAGTTCAGATTTTTTGGTTCTCTTTTGGCAGGTTTTTTCGGATTAGGTATTGTGAATTCTGGAGGTGGCATTGGATTGGTATTATAGAGAGGAGTGTTGGATGGTGATGAAGATTATGGAGAGTCAGGAATGCTGTTTCTTGAGCGGGGACGTTTTTCGCCAGGTATAGGAGAGGAGGGAGCGATTGGTACTTCAGAAGTTAATTTAGGATTGTCTGAAGTGGTATCAGTAGTAGCAGGGACAGCTGAAGAGGAAGGTTCATGAGTGACAGATGTGTTTAACAGGGGAGGAAGGTCGTGGGAAGAGTTGGGGCAAGATTCAGCTGTGTGTCCAGCCTGTTTACAAAGAAAGCATTCAATTTTATCTGTAGAAATAAATATTCTGTGTGATGTATTTTCATGCGTAACAAGAATCGACGTTTGAAGTGAAAAATCATCACTGGTGGGCAGAACGTAGGTTACACGTCGGAAGCTGAGGACATGTGCGTATTCGTCATCAGGCGAGCCACATTTGACGTATGAAATATGAGAAGTTAGTGTTAATCCAAGGTCGAGAAGGGCTTTTTCAATAACGGGGTGAGGAATGGATGGGCTGACATTGGAAATAAGGATTCTTTTAGTGGGGGAAATAAGGCGACCAATAGGAATTACATTGGAATTAACTAAGATGTTTTGATGTGATTTTAGAAGCTCATTGACTTGAGTGGTAAATGATAAATATATACATATGCGACCATGAGAGATTCTGGAAGCGAAATGAACGTTTTTGGGAGAAACAATGTTACCTATAGCTTTGATGTAATCGAATAGTACAGTGTTGGGGATAGAAGGCATAATGATGGCTTGATCACGAGATGGTACTTGGGGAGGAGGAGATCTTTCTGAAGTAGCCGCAGCATAAGATATCGGTGATCTTGGGGAGTTAGAGTTTATCGTGGTAGATTGATTATTAAGGGTTTGGGAAGTGGTGGTATTGATAGCAGAGGTTGTGATGTGATCCTGGATACCAAAATCACAAACAATAGATATAATATAAATAGATATATAAATCTCAGCTCAGAAGACAGTCTATAACTCAATGACCGGCCTATTGTTTTCCAACACATAAATAAATCGAAAGAATATTTACCAGTTCTGTAGTAAAGACAGCACTTTTACAAGGTTTGTTATCACATTTTTAATTATGACAAAAAACACGTTTTTAAATTTGAAATAGATATTAAGACGTACCTAATGGGATCTAGTATTTGAATGATGATATGGAGAATTAAAATTATACAAGGAGAATAGAAATAGGGAAGTGAATTTCAATGAATTCAAATTTACTTAAATATCTCACCACTCAGAAATATAATCATAAAATTATTGACATTCTTCTGAAGTAAGTTTTCAGATGTAATCTGACAGACAGCACAAGTACGTACATAATACATATTCAATACGTACTCATGAGATGTAAGGTACGTATTATGTACGTACTTTCCTGTACAAAGTACGTACATGGTACGTATGAAATACGAACATTTTCCAATAAAATGTACGTACTTGGTACGTACCGGTAGTACGTACTTGGTACGTACCGGTAGTACGTACTTGGTACGTACCAGTACTACGTACTTGGTACGTACCGGAAGTACGTACTTGGTACGTACCGGAAGTACGTACTTGGTACGTACCGGAAGTACGTACTTGGCATGTATCATCCAGACATGTACAGAGCTTACAGCTCACAATTGAGTTTCAAGGAGCTTTTCTTGAGTTCCTTTCAAGCAACGCCGATATTGTTGTAATTTGAGTTTATCCGTCACAATGTTAATAACGTTGCTGTCGTAGCAGGAATTCGAAAAAATTTCCTTGACACTTAATTGTGGGTTTAACTGTATAGTAAATTAGAGTACACATTATAATGTGCCCACACTAGATTAGATTAAAATATAAAACTTCAAAAACAGCTTGAAAATTAATTTATTTTTAAATAATGTACAAATTTTTACTATTTTCTATTTTGGTACATTGATGAACCTTTTTGCCCTGGCCGGTGCCCTTCTTAACCACCTAGCAATTCCTTGCTCCGCCTCCTTATTTTCTCTGCATTTCCCAGATTTCACAGCAGCACCTTAAAAAGATAATGAAAAACAGCTAAAATAAATACGTTTAAGTGAATTAGTTTATATTAAATATTCTAATATTGACATTTCCACATTCGAAATTTACTTGATAAAATATTTATAAACTGAATTCATTGTAATTAATGGATATTAGTTTATAATATTTTTGAATCACCAAATATTAATCAGAAAGTTGGAAGTCAGTAGTTCTCAAAACATTTATTTAATAAATTAATGCACGAATTTGTTTTATATTTCAACAAATAAATAGTTGAAAACATTCACAAATTTTATTTTAATAACCAAAAACTTACTTATAATGACTCTTGAAATTTGAAAATTGCAAAATCCTTTTTTATCCCTCCGTCCAAGCCAGCTAAAGTTTAGTGCTAGTTGATAGGTAACTAACATGCCCAAGCATCTCTTGATGAAGTCAAGAAGTCCAACTCCACCCCATTTGCACAACTCAGACTCCTGCAAAGAAATATTTCATACCAAAAAAAGCTACAGAATTATAATTAAAATCATGAATTGAGTTCCTAGATTAGAAATACTTTATTTGTATTATAGTAATGAGCTTTTACCACTTTTTGGAAATTTTCTGAGTTCTTTAAGAACTCCTCGAATTCCTCTAAATGTTCTGTAGATTTAAATGGAATCTGAAAATCTGCAAATATGGAAGAGGTCCCACACTCTTCCTCAGCTGGTCGCTGGTTAACCTTCAGCTCCTTAACTTCGGATCTTAAATCATTAACCATACTTTTCAAAAAATATAGCTGCCTCAAAATTTCAGCATTGAACTGAGCTAAAAATTGAACATTATAAAATGATGTTAAGTACTATAGAATTGAACATTACCATGGTGAGGGCAGTAACATTTACACTGGTTATCTGAAAAAATATTAAATAAAAAATTAGCTGAACAAAGGGAATATGAGATAATTTATTGACTTACCTACTCCACTTTTATCCTGTGTAGGTTTTGAGGTAGAAGGAACTGAGCAAGGCACAGATGTATTTTTGGTTATACCTGAAATCATACAAATCATGAGTAGTGCAATCAAAATTTACTTTTCTTCAAATTAAGTGGAGTTTCAACATTACAAAAAATTATGATTCAAATAAAACCCAATAAATTATATATAAACCAGTAGGGAATTTATTATTTTGTTCAAATAGTTCATTAATGTAATAATGCTATATAATGAACACAAGAACTTTTCCATTTTATACAACTAATGTAGTTGAGTTCTATAGACATGTGTTACATTTATTATTTCTTCAAATAAATTGTACATTTTGAAGAAACAGTTTTAATTTATTTTAATCATCAATTATTTGTTTCCATCAAAAACAATACTCACATTCCTCAGGACCCACAACTGCCTCTTGGTTTTGTTCCACATAATTCTTGTTGGTCTGTGCAGTATCTAAAAAATTAACAGTGATCAAGTACCTCAATTTTTCGAGAAAACTTATTCTATTCTAGGGGGTCTACACTTTTTTGAACAAAAGTACTATTTTTCAATGGTGACATTAAATAATAATGGTATTATTTTAAAACCTCACAAAAAAAAGTTTATATTACGAGGGAAGGTCAAAATCATTATTCTCATTATATCATTACCTATTATGGTTGTGCAAGTTGGTTTTGGTGGAGATGGCAACCTAGGCCCCCCCTTCTTTTGCCTTACAGGCTCATTAACATCACTGTCGGACTCTGATGAGGAATGGAACCTCTTTTTATATTTTGTTGATTTCACAACAGTTTTCCTTGGGGTATGTAAAAGAGCTCGAGCATCAGAATAAGGCAATTCTTGATGATAAGGTTTCAAAATTTTTAATAAATCATTTATTGCTACATGCTTGATGTTATGTTTAAGGCACCATTCTGATAATTGTGATGAAATATGCTCTTGATTTATAGTATTGGTGTTTTCTGGAATATTTAAAATACTATGGCTGTTGTTAAAACTGTCATTACAAAGAACTTCTTTCTCAAGCACATGTTCAGATAATACTGAATTATTAAAGTTATTTAAAGTCTCTACATTTTCTAAGTTAATAGTTTCGGAGCACGACGTCTCTGTGGCATTATTAAAATTATTGGACGATACAGAAAAATTACTACAAAAAGGCAGATTTAAATTTTCAACCAACTGTTTTCGATTATTACTAACAAACCTCTGAAGTTCTTTAGTTGCTTTTTTATAATGTTTACTAACTTTATAAGACATCTCACTAGTAGATTAATGTACCAATAAATAATAGGTGGGTATATACTTATCTTTATAAACAGCAAACAAACAGGTTGTAAAAAAATACTGCTTACAAGATCCCAAAACTACAAACTATAATGAAACTAGTATTAAAATAAGTACCTAATATTACTTCAAACTAGTTTAACTGTTACTTTAATAAATATAAATTGAATAAATAGTCAATAACTTACCAATTATTTATCCTGGACTTGATGTATAAACAACAAAAGTGGCTGGCACAAGTGGTCTGTGTGGTCGTGGGCGAAATGGGTGAAATATTGAGATAAAAACCGCCAGATATTTTTTTTATTGCACTCCAAACTAAAAAATGCGCGAACGCGACAGAATCTCTACATCTGGTTACCATATTGGACGAATTATTGTTCGTCCAAGGTCCTAGCGTTCTACCCTATAGATAATATACCTACTTCTACCCAGGGCTGCAAGGATACGCAGTTTTGCCCCCGCATGTTAAGCTGAGCATGCGTCCATGCAACATTTAACCTTCTATTCAATATGTATTAGATACATACATAATACGTATCAGAAAATATGTACTGCCGATACATATTGAGTACGTACATGGTACGTGCCCAAAAGTACGTACCGTTTATGAATCACAATGTACGTACTAAATACGTACATTTTAGGTAATGTACGTACAGGACGTATATAAGACCTAATATGTACGTATTTAATACATACAGTGCTGTTTGGGAATTTTTATCTCGCACATCTGTACCTTTTCGCAGTATTCTTTTCCTTAATTGGTATCTCATCGGCATTTTCTTTCGATACAGTATAATCTCTGCATCGCTGTGCCTTTGCTATGTGGTAATAGTTTATCGTCTTCTACTATAATCCAATTTCATAACCATCGGCATGTTTCTTTATTGTCTTATTCATTATTTCCATTGCTCTGGTGTTTTCTTGGCTAAAGGATCTTGTATGACTAATACACCAAAGTTGTCGGTAGAAAATGATCAGTACTTGTAAATCGATCGTCGCCTGGAATTTCTTGATCACAAATATGCATTGTGCGTTGTGCGATGTGGTTGGAACATATTATCTTCATTTATTTTCTTTGATTGGCACGTACCATGAATTGCACATTCTAATTTGCACCTATTGGCAACTGGTAAATCTTCTGGACTACACTAATATCGATGTTATCCTGGCCAATAAGATGAATGGGTATTTCGCTATTGATATTTCTAATAGGCACATTTCGTAAATGTTCAATATTATGCCATTCTAATGTCTTAACAGTTTAAGCTGGCAATTTCAAATCGCTAAAACACTCCGGTTTCCCTTCAAGACGAAAGATTTTAATCTTCTTGCATCGATGTGTTTGGTACACTGCAAACACAATGTTTCTTTCGTGACAGTTAGTTCCAGACTTTTCACAATTTCTTCGTTCCATAATGTAACAATAATGTCTGATCTTCTGCTCCAATATTTGGTATATGTTTGTCTTTGTGTAGTATCTGATAATAAAATAGCTTGCATTTGTTGACTCCACACTGATTTCTCTCTATGCATTTGAATTTTTCTTCAGGCATGAGAAGCATTTTGGGAGACAATTTTCTTTTATCTTTTATCATCGTTATCAGCTTCCATTGTCAGGCAGTCATTCATAATATGTTCTTTTTGATTGTAATAACAGCATTTCTTCTCGATGTTCCTTTCAATTACGTTGAACTCTCTGCCTTTCTGGGTTCTGGTTTATGTCCTAATTTCTCTGAAGAGGTATTAAAAAGAGTGCTTACTTAACATGCAGCCCTGGAAATATCTTCCACTCATTTAGAGAAATGCTCTAAATCAAAATTTCCTTCACAAATAGCTATTTTTCACTCCATTTCAATTTAAGGTTGTCTGGCAGCTGTCTCAAAAGATCCCGCTGAGGATTATGAAGATACCTTTCTTTATAATGGACACCATGTTGACTTCACTTTTCACTAGAAAACTGAATCAACCTCTCGAAATTGGAATCCTTAAGAGCCATAAGCGCTCTTATTTTAGAGATGAGTCCGTCTGTATGCATCATCGGATTTGTGTTGATCGTTTCTTTTTTAAACTCATTTGTGAGTGCAATTAGATGTGTTATTTGAGCTGATGTTTGATTGTTCCGATCCCACTATACTAGTTTTTTTAGATCCAAAGTGTTCAGGTCAAACGTATTCTGATGGAAGTTTTTTGTTGATATCTGCGCCTCTCGTTCGGGCTTATCTGATGCAAGTATGTGAGAGCTCGGTAACTTATTCTTCTTCTATTTTCTTTCTCCAATGATTAAATTTTATTTCTGTCTAGAAATATTGTGAATTTAACTGTTATAACAAATTAATAGTTTCAACCCTTACTCACAACGTCGAATCTTTTCCTGATTCTGTAATAAAATGAATCATTGTATAACCAGGTATAATTTCATTTGGGCAGCCTGTATTACAACACAACCATTAGCAACAAGGAGGCATGCAACTAAGCGGGCATCATTGCATGTTTAATTGCATACCTATTAGAGTGGTAACTTTCTGACAGATGGCGGCATCGAACAATGTTTGTATTGAGTGACCTTTATCTCATCCTAGTATTCTATGGTTGACAATTGACATTTCTGGATATGCTCATTTTTGATATGGCGTGTATTTTTCACAGAAAAAAAAGTAGCTTATCTTTTATAAACTTGTATGCACACGTTTTAATATTGAATAAATTCCTTCATTTTCACGAAGGATAAGGGCGTTCCTGTCTCAAGCTTTCTAATCACCGAAATTTAAAAAGAAATTAATTGTGAATCAGGATCTGTTTCGAACTTTGATTTGATAATCGAGATGTTTATTTATGTTTGTTTGTTTATTTATGAGTTTCCACAAGCCGTTACGTCATAAAAGTTTACCATGGTATCGGTAGCCCGGTTTGCAAGGTTAAGCTCAGTGAAAAATGGCTAAATCGCCTCAACATCTTGACAGTTTTGACTTGACAGTTGACACTAGTAATGACTTGTATGTGGTATCACAAAACGTTAACCTACGGACTCGTAGTCCGTAGGTTAATGTTTTGTGTGTGGTATGTGGTATGTATTTGACTGTTTATATTATACTACAACCCAATTGTGAAAATATAATTTTTTACTTGTATTCGTAATGTCTAATACGACCAACAACATTCCAAAAAATGAAAAAGAGACCAAATTAGATGAAGAAGGTAATGGTAACGATTCAAGTAAAAGAACTGATGCTTCTTCGAAACCATTGAGCCTGACAGTTACTTCCCAAAAAATAATTTTAAATGTATTTCACAATCTAATAAAAACTTACCAACAATCAACAGCAGTAAAAAAAACTTCAGATTTAACTAACATCGATATCCCTTCTATTTCCAAATTAATCGAGCGAGGAATACAAAGTAAAAAACTTCAGCCAATATCAGTTAGTCCTACGATTGCTGCAGTAATTGAAAATGCGATAAGTGAATTACGAGCACCTGGCAAATGTCCTTCAATCAAAACTATTGGTCAACTTGTAAGAAAAAAGTTACCAGAAATAAATGCCAGTCCATCAACATTGCGCCTGTGGATGAAAAAACTTGGATACAAATATGCTATAGTTCCTCAGAAATTTTCTAGTAAACAAGAAATAAGAAATTTCCTAACTGTACATAACTTAAAATTTGAACAAAGTTATACTAGAAAGGAGTTATTAGCAGTTGTGGCAAAGCATAGATATAAATCTAAAAGATATATTTTGTATAAAGTAAACTGAATGATTTCATGAAAATTAATATCTGATTAAATTTTTATTGGAAAGAGAGCATCGATAATTGTTCATAATGTAAATAAATAAAAGATTTGACTGAGTTATTGGTAATTTATAATTTTACATTTACAGTTAATTATATTTAATTTGGATATGAAAAGTGTTTTTTTATTATTAATTTAAAATGTAAACTTGTTTCAACATTGCATTATGTGTGTAGTAATGTATATCATTTTTGTATAATTCTCATGGATCACTTGACACCTACCTAGGTACTTCAAAAATTATAAATCAATTTAGCACATCAACAATAATTTTTTAGTAACATTAAACAAAGTAAGAAATAAGTTCCTACCCATTAAATTGTTGTGTAAAACATTTATTTCTTGCGTTTTACCACCTGTGTTTGCTGAAGTCAGTTTTTCGAAGTCATTTATTTTTTAAGTAATGGGTAGACATAGTATGTTCCTCTGGAATTGTTATTAACCTAACAACTCAAACACTATACATTTTCTATATGAAATTGTTTCTTTGGTTGGTATACTTTTGAAATCCCATACCAGTGAAACTAAAATGGTATCACCTCAGAGATACTGGTAGGTACATCACTGATCATAGTTAGTTACTTATCTAGTTTGGAATTGCCAATAAACATTTCATATCTGATTTCCATGTGTTTCTTAAAGTATACTCAATACCATTGAAATTAAGATAAGAATACATTTCAGCCATGCTAATCATGGTTACACAATGTGTCCAATTAAGTTGGAACCATAGATAAAGGATATACCTATATGTTGGAACCATATGGAAAACTATTCCTAGTTTTATGAAAAAATATCTGCAATAAAAATTTCTGCATGGTCTAAAACTTCAAATAAAATCATTAGATATCAAATTTTTTGGGCCAAATAAGGGTTTGTCAAAAATATGAATTTTACCCAAGAGCAAAGTACCTTTATTTTTCAAAATATCGACAATAATTATTATAAAAAAGAAGTTGATCATAATTGAAACCTATTATCATAATATCCAAATATTATCCCTATGCCATGAAAAATAGTTTTTGTTATATATAAAATACATAAAATGCAAATTTCAGCTAATTTATTGAAAGACATGATAACCTTTCAGTAAATTATTAAGATATGTAACAATGTACATTGCAATTAAATAGTAAAATGCACACAGATAATATTTTATTTTGCAAATAAAAAGAAAAACATACCTATTAAGTGACATTCATAACAATATATTGGAATGTACCTATGAATGTATGTATACTATACAGGGTGGTCCATAAGTAATGGTCCAAAGGGGAATGGAAGATTTTCGGCCTTAAAATATAACAGTCCAACGCAACCTTTAATAAAATATTGATGATAAAAAAGATACAGGGTGGCAAAGTTGGAATGTCAAAAATGATTTTTCTTAGTAATTTGGAAGATTTTGGATATAGGTAAAAATTTGGGTTTCCCTTTATTTGTTGGAAAATATTAAAACTACCTACATCATTTTTGCGACAAAAAGGTACACTTACATATATCATTAGTCTCAAAAGTTACTGGTTTTCGAGATATTCGCATTTTTAAGTCCCCTCTTACATAATTTTTATTTCATCTATTAGCTCAAAAATGATATGTTAGTTGGCGCTGATGTCAGAAAATTTATTATCAGCTGTAATATAGCAAGAATATTGATAATTTGCAATTATATTGTCATAAATTTCGAAGCGTATTGGTTGGTATAAGTTTAACTACTGTCTGCTACTGTCAGTGTGATGACCATATAAAATAAAGCAATGCTGTCAGATATATTTTCTAAAATTGTTGGGCTCACTATACCTACAAATGTTTTTCAAGCTCGTGATGTTCTCAGAAAGCTAGTTAGGAAATATTGAAAAATACATAATATAAATTTATTAATAAGCATTAAAAAATGTCGCTCGAAATTGCTGAAAAAAGAGAAATTAATTAAAACAACTTGATTATGCCCACTATATTTGAGGAAATTTTGTATATCTGGCAAAGCAGCTGCAGGTGTTCAATAGCTCCTATCATCAAGTACAGTAAACATATATAATATAACGAAGTAACGAGTCACTTACTGAGGCAATCAAAACACTGAAACATAAAATATTTTATGTTTCATAGGGTGGTAAGCGTTCTTAGACAAACCGATGCCGAAGAGGATTGTTACCTCAAAGCAACCTCTTTAGGAAAGTTACGGCAAAATTATTGCAAATTATCAATACTCTTGCTATATTATAGCTGATAATGAATTTTCTGATACATCAGCGTTTATTAACGTTATCACTTATGTGCTAATAAATGAAATACAAATGATGTAGGGGGGTTTAAAAATGCGAATATCTCGAAAATCAGTAACTTTCGAGACTAATGATAGGTCGCAAAAATGTTGTGATTTTAATATTTTTAAATAAATAGAGAGGTATGGGGTATGGGGTACGATGGATAAGTTAATCGCACAGTTACACCAACAACAAATCTTTTGTGGCGCCCTTTAGAAAATACATCGAAACGAATAACATATTATGATTTTCCAGGCACTAAAACCCCTATCTTCCGATTTTTACGTTTGTATATCCAAAATCTTCCCATTAACTAAGAAAAAACATTTTTGACTTTTCAACTTTGCCACCCTGTATCTTTTTTATCATCAATATTTTATTGAAGGAAGTTGCGTCAGATTGTGATATTTTTAAGCAAATAATCTTCGATTTCCCTTTGGTCCATTACTTACGGACTACCCTGTATATATTGGGGTAACATTCACTGAGACCTGAAAGATCTATTGTGCCCCTTGCTTGGGTAAGTCTCAGTCTCAGTCTCAGAGAATCGCAGCTCCTTAAGTTCTATTTAATGGAGGAATATATTGGAAATAAAATAATTTGTTTCCATTGACTAAAGCCTCAATACATATTTTCAAACATTTAATGGTTCCTTTCTTTTCTGATCATACCTACCGTAATTTTTTGCTTCTGATAATTATCCTTTCCAAACGATCAATATTTTGAAAGGGCCTTTGCTGGTAAACCCTATATTATAAGTAACCCTATAAGAAATAATCTAGTGGGGTTAAGTCTGGAAGTTCTAGCCGGCCAGAAAATATTCGAATATCTATGTATTATACGTTCTCATTGAAAATAGTTTCAAGGTAATCCCTCAAAGATACTGTGGTATTGTGCATAGACAACACATGTATTGTGTAACACAGTCTTGTTGAAACGAAGCGTTAAATCATGTTAAATACAGCGATGTATTCCAACATTGTTCTAAAGTTTATGTGGAATACAAATATTTGGATATTTTTTCGAGAAGGGGAAGGCCATACTAAACTAAAATGGTTGGTTTTATCTTGCAGATATACCAGCCCCCTTTGACTTTGAAGTGCAATTCAATGTCCTTCGTGGCATATAGCCAGTGAAGTAGTTCCTGCTTCTTAGTGAATGGTCTTTGTTATTTGATTTTCAAAGACTCTTTGAGGCGTTATAATAGTATCAAACCTTTGACATCTATTAAATAAAATGTCTCCATTTAAAAAAAAGTTGCTTCACGAAAAGTTAATCTGTAACTATAAACTCCTGAATCAATCGTTTATATTAACAAGGGCGATTTTCAATCGAGTAACCACTATATATAGATGATTAATAATGGAATGCAGATAAAAGTTGTATATTGTGCAAGCTACTCACTCTCCAATCACATTATCTTAATTTCCCGCCATATACTTCCCGCCATTTCTAGTTCCGTAAATATACTACTGCCAGATTGGATTTGGGAAGTTTTATTTCTGATCAAGATGTCGGAGAGTAAACATCAAATTGTGTGTCAACGTTGTCATCAATTGTTTTCTAATACAGAAAGAAATTTATGTGACAAGTGCTACATTAAGGAAGGTAAAAATGAAGGTAACTGGATTTCATTTAATGAGACTTCCTGGGATACTTATGAAGACTTCAAAAAATGGCAATGGAGCTATGATCGAAAACGTGTACAATGTGAAGTATGTGGAAAAGTGATGGGCCGAACCTGTATCTACAAGCATATGTATAACATACACAAAATTCACGATTTTAAAGTTAATTTTGTATAAATTTGGTGAATATACAAATATAGTTTTGAAATAAAACTAAAATTTTTTATTATTATTTATTTTATATTTCTATTAAATCTGATTTTAAAAATAGCTTAATAGTTTCTCCATACCACAGTATAAAACAATGAATTATTACAATTATTTATACCAATTTATTTCTGAAATTTGCGGTTGCAAACTATGCCCTTTGCTCTTATAAAATTTCTGCGAAGTGGTTCATATGCAATTACTATTAGTTTTTAACAGTTTTTTTTGCCTAAAGGAATATAGGTTTATAACATTTTCACTGTGTTTTTTATTTAATTCTAAGCTTTTCATGCAATTGTTATAATACTTTATTTATCTTCATTGATTTATTTATCTGGTATTAGTTAGATAAAAATATGCCAAATAAACATGCCTTCCATAAAAACAATCTGCTATACTAGGATATCCTGATAATTTATATCAACAAATTTCCCATGCATTAAATGACCACAAAATTTGTTGTTTTGAATGAAATCAGTTGTTATTGAATGCGTGGTGCGCATAAAAACTATGCTATATATCTAAGTGTGATAAATACATCAGAATGAGTTTATTATTATGGTTTATTTATTTTTATTCACAAGGGAGAAGCAATCGAATACATTTGAAAATAAATTCTTACATAGTTAGAAAAATAAAAAAAGTATGAAATATCATAAACTTTTTCATATCAAAAAAATTGAAGAACGTGTCACGGGACACACGGTAAGAACTTTAGTTCCTTTTAAGCATTAATCAAATTTTTTGAATCAATAAATAAATACACATATATTAATATAAGAATTTATTTTACTCTGGATGAAACTTCATTTAACAATCCATACATAATCGATTATTTCTAATCGATCAACAATTGATTATTATATATTATCATCAATTGATTAATAATCGATTATCAACAATAGATTAAATAGTCGATTATCATCAATCGATTAATAATCGATTATCACCAATCGATGATCAGCAATCGATTAATAATCGAATATCAGTAATCGATTATCATCAATCCTCCATCAACAATCGATTAATAACCGATTGTATATAATCGATGAATATTCGAATTATTCCAATCGATTAGAATTCGATTGATCCCAATCGATCAACAATCGATTATTATCAATTGATTAATAATATTGTATTATCGATCATTATTAATCAATCTATAATCGATTATTATTGATCGATTAACAATCGATTATCATTAAGTTGTAGTTGTAGAGTAGTAGATGAATTATTTCGTTACAAAATTCTGTCCTCGGTTTTTTTCTTCAATCTATCGATTAATTTAAAATCTTTCCAGCATTTTTTTTAGTTTAAAACGGACGTGCGTAACTGTAAGGTATATCTCCTAATCGATTATCAACAATCGATTATTATACTATTATATTATCAACCTTTGTGTAAAATTTAAATCCGAGACATCGATATATGGCGGCATTACAGTTTTCTCTAGCCTATGAATCGCTGCTTCGTAAACACATAACGCAGGCACATAACGCAGCAACGTAACGGTCAGATCTTCTGCGCCGCGACCCCCGGTCGCGCCAACCTAACGTAAAGAACTAAAGTTCTAAAAAAGATCAATCTTCCAAAAAATTATGGAAATAATAGTGAAAAATGTATCCGAATAAATTCAAGTATATCACTAGAACTGCGAATACCAGCTTTGCATAGAAATTTAATGTAGCATCGGTGGTTCAGTGGTAGAATGCTCGCCTGCCACGCGGTTGGACCGCCGAAGCATATAAATCGCTGCCTCGTAAACGAGAGAGAGAGAGGCTCAAGGCACATAACGCAGCAACGTAACGTTACGTTACGGTCGGATCTTTTGCGAGTTACCCCCTGTCGCTTCGCTCCAACCTAACGTAAAGAACTAAAGATCTTATAAATAAAACCTCCCAACATTATAAGATTGCTTTCAGACGAGACACTTTGTGGCTGGCCACTAGTGTCTGAAAAGAATCGCGCGGCTAAAAATACATTAATAGATAATCGATAAGGAATAATGTATTTTTAGCCGCGCGATTCTTTTCAGACACTAGTAGCTTCGTGGACTTCATTCAAAGAAATGCTCACGACTTTTCGGTTTCTACTTTTAAATTATTATACTGCTCATTAGTACGTTCTGTTCTGGAGTATTGAGGTATAATTTGGTATTTCTTTTATATTAGGTATAGTTCTCAGTTGGGAAGAATTCAGAACAAATTTTTGAGAATCTATTATTATAAAATAGAAAGAGAAAAGTAAGGGTGGTCTTCATTCCTAAACCTGGAAAAACAGGTGACAAGAAAGCAAAGTCCCTCAGGCCCATAAGTCTGATGTCATTTGTACTGAGGATATTGGAAAAACTGGTAGACATGCACATTTATAAGAGGGTCGTAGGTAGAAGGACCGATCGATCAGGATCAGTATGCATACAGACCGGAAGTATCCACAGAGACAGCACTCCATCACCTGGTACAAGGTATAGATAGATTATGCTCTCGAAAATAAGGAAGTATGATTAGCAGCATTCCTTAATATAGAGGGTGACTTTGACAAGACTTCTAACGAAGTAATCACGAGGGCAATTCGTCAAAAACAAATTGACGAAACAAGCTGCAGATATGGATAGAATGCATGCTAAAAGACCTAGTAATCTCTTCAACCCTGATGGGTGAAACATTATCAGCCCGAGTCTCAAGAGGGTGTCCTCAAGAACACGGACAAGGACATGGACAAGGACATTTCGGGTCGAGATGGGAAACTCATGTTTGAAGTACCCATACAGTGGGTTACAGGGTCACTCACACACTCTCCGTCATCTTCTCCTCTAATATGGAACCTTCTAATGGAAGGACAAGTAAGTGGACTCAAAAGGGAATACTACAGTAATAGAATACATACAACAGGCTCTAAACATTGTATAGTGATAAAATGGACAGAAGAGGTGGGTTTAAACATAAGTTCCACCAAATCAAATATAATGCTTTACACCAAAAAAAGGGACGTGATGGGATTGGGACCACTATACCTTCAAGGTACGAAGATTCAAATGGTGATGGATGTTAAAGATCGGAAACCACATTAAATATAACAAGGCAAACTTGTGGGAAAACCTGGTGGTTAAGCCAACGCATGATACACTGGATATAGAGTGAAGTGGTAGAGTCCATAAAAACATATTATGCGTCTTTGGTCTGGTGGACAAACACGACACAAGAGAATGCAATGATGAGAATAGGCAAGGTGCAAAGACTTGCTTGTCAGTATTGCAGGGTGCATGCGAAGCACGCCAACGGCAGCACTAAAAGCCTTAATTGGTCTTCCTCCATTACACTTTCTGATAAAGGGTGAAGCAAGGATGGGGTTATTTAGGCTGCAAAATAACCTGGGCAACAAAACAGTTGGATCAGGAAACATGTGCATTAAGGACTTCGTAGCTGAAGCTACTAAACTTCTCCTCAACCCTAAATATGCAGTACAGCTAACTCACAGAAAGGACTGGCAAGACCTAATTAAAATGAAGTTTCCCCGAAGAGAGACCTGGTATACAGATGGGCCAAACACTGGGAAAGAAACAGGACTCTATAAGGCGTTTATAATAGTATACTATTACCTTTGTCATTTATAGCACGCTTTACTAAAATTTCACTTTATTTGTAGGAAAGTTATGCTCTCAAAGCTTCTGGACGGATGATATCTACCTTATACTGATGAGGCGCAAATAAGCCGTCCTATAAGTGAAATTGTTCTTTCGAATTGCAAAATAAAATGGTTGTTTCTATCTTGCATATATGCCAACCCCGCTTAACTTTAAAGTGTAATTAGATGTCCTTAGTGGTGATGATATTTGACACGCGGTTTTTGCCAGTTTGCTGCTATTTTGGTCTATTTAATTATTAATATTTAGTTAAAAATATCCGCAAAATGTTTCGATGCAAACGATGAATGTTTTTGTAATTTGTTAGATTTAGCGAATTTTTTCTTTTAAATGTTTTAAATACAGCTACACCCTCTAGCGGTAGACCTACAAGTCTGTAAATAATTTCTCGTGGCGTTTTGTGTTATAAATAGTTATTTTCCTGACTAGTGCGGAAAGTGATACTTTCCCGCACGCGACTGCAGTTGACCCGAACGACGCGTAGCGGAGTTCGGGCAAGCGGTCCAGGGCGGGAAAGACACTTTACGCATGAGTTAGGAACATTCTTTTTTCTACGACCGTATATACAAAAAAGTATATCAACCCATTTTTCAAAAGTTATTTCATTTCAACATACAAAACTTCAACCAAAAACTAATAATTATTATAAATATTAGGTACTATTAGAAAAAAAAATTTGTTGCATTGTGTAAATCACTTAAAATTGCCGTTTCAGTGGAGTTATTTGGTGTTAACTGGTAAGTAGATGACGTCGATGAGGATGGCATCGGTTGCAGGTCACATAAAGATGACGATGAAGGTGACGGCAACGGTTTTAAGTCATTTGTAGATGGAAAAATTTTATTTGATATATTTTTTTTATATCAAGCCCGGGTGGTTTGATAGTTGTTTTGTGACACTACTTCAAAAAATTTACAGGGTTATATCAAAAACTCTTCATTATTTTATATTTTCAAAAAATTAAAAATGCAACAAAAAGCTATAAAAGATGTAGATTTTATTCGATTGACTATCTCGTAAATATTTATTATCCTGTTGTAACACTAGTTATAATTTCCGAAGTAAAAAACTATCTAATAAGGTCAAAATTTGCATAATTTTACTTTCCCGCACTAGTGCGGGAAAGTGACACTTCCAAAACTGAAATGCGTGCGGGAAAGTGGGTTAAAACGCACGGTCGTAGACAAAATTTATTTACCAATTCTGTATTAGGTACCTATACTTGACGTAATAGATATTGTGCGAAGTAAAAGTTGTCGGCTCTTTGTTCGACTGTAATTCGATACGATACCGTCATAGTTCGCAATATAACTTAAAGAGGATATACACAGACATATAAAAAATGTCTGTGGGGATATACGATTACATAGCTGCATTAAAAATATTACGTCCACTATACAATCCGATCCCAAGATATGTGGCACACGGCACTTCTTATTTGCCCACTCGGTGCAACAAAACTTAAAATGTCTATTGTATTGTATTTATAACCTGCAATTTATTCAGTCTGAAAAAAATTTGCGATTTTGGAAAAGAAATATAAAAAAACTTCCTGTGTATACCTAAAAATGCTGCGTGATCACGTATCGTAATATTATATTATAATAAGTTCCATATCAAGGTTAATTCTATTCCCAATATAATCATTTATCTTTATTTCATAACACACAGTAGATGTTCATGAGCAGGTATATTTCGGTGTGTAAATAACATGACAACGTATGTTTGATGCTTTTTGGTTATTGAAAAGTGTACAATCGTTAAGAAGGCATTTTTTATGGTGAGTACCATAGTAAATATTACTGGTAGAGTAATAATAAAATTTACGTTTTCGGATTATTTTGTCACTGGCTATTGGATTAACGCATAGGCCCGTGAGGCCCGGGCCTAGGGCGGCACGATTTGGGGGGCGGCAAAATTTTCAGAACGTTACAATTTAAGAGCCGAAGAAATATACCAAAAATTTATTTTTAAATTGGCTGTTTTTTTTGAATTTTTTAAAATTTTTCCATGGACTATAAAATACTTAATTTTTTTATTGACTTCAATTTGAGGGTGCATTATTCATATTTTGATTAAATCAATTATAGTCTAATTATCGAATAACGTTATTAAAAAGAAACAATCGAATTGATAAGCTTCTTTGCGAATTACTAAATGACTTTTCACTTTTGTATCTTTGATGGGATTACTCTTATAAAAAGCATTTGAAATCACTTATTGGTTTTTAACTTCCCGCTTTTTCTTTGAAAATCGAAGATTTAATAAAAAAAATAGGGAAGTTATTGTTTTCACCTCGATTTTCAAAAATCTTGTTCTCATCGGATCTTCACGTTTTGAGGTCCTAGGAAGATATTCCGAGTAGTTTCAGCGTTGTAAACAAAATTTTTGTCGTACGATATCTCAAGAACGAATCAACCGATTGAGACCCGTGACACGGTGTTCGAATGGGTTCACCAAGACTTAGATCTGATTAGTTTTTTGAGTCAATCGGTCGAGCGGTTTCAAAAATATTCAAAAAATAAAAATTGAAAAAAAAAAATTTCCGTTTTTTTGAAATAACTTTGAAATATCTGAACCAATCGATTTTAAACTTCACATATGTTTTTTTGTGCTCAAAAAACTGTGTCGAATGCCGCCAACCGGATCAAAATTGAAAAAATGTTTATTATTATTTGTTATGCTAGCTAAAGTTTAATAAAAAATTTTTGTATTATTTAATAATTATATTTGAATAAAAAAATAGAGCAATAGAGCACTCTCTAATGCTTCTCATTATGAGTCGTGTAAAAAATAAAAGCTATATTTTAATAACAATTGTGAATCAAAATATATAGAATTTTGTTGATCTAAAAGAGCGGCGTATCAGACAGGGCCTAGGGCGGCAATAAGCCTAATCCGCCACTGGGCTATTGAGTCATGGGGAGCAAAACTATGCGATTTTGGAAATGTATATTTTTCTCATCTTTATGTATTTTATATACTTTAATAGACTGTTTCAAAACAATCGATTATTTTTCCATTTTTCAAATATAGGTACTGAAAATTAAATAAGTTTGAACTTATCATCTCTATAAAAAATGGCTACTATAACTTTTGATATTTTTACGATTTTTTAAATTATTCAAGGCTAAAGTTCAATCAATAATAAAATTTGCTTTTTTTTCAATTTTATGTCAAAACATTTTATTGGCTTATCTTCATAGCATCTTTTCATATTTTTCATGGTTTTTGTTTTTTTCGTTTATGTATCGATAAAATCTTTTACTGTGGATATTGAGGTTTTGATCAACTTACATGTTTCTTTTGATGCATCGATTATAGTATAACCTCGATGTTTCAATGAATCAAACATATAGACTAGTATGAGCCTATGGGGATAAAGTGTCGTGATTTGAAACAGCAGCAAACCCATTCAGAACGATAGTTTATCATGCCACCATCGGTTCCAGCACTATGGCGTCCATTTCTCTTGTGCAGAAAAGCGCAGTGGAAAACTGAACATTTTATTTTTCACCCCCTAAAAATGTGATGAAACTGTACGCCGTTTGTTACATTTGATAGAAGAATCATAGGAGATCGGTCGAGACTCTATGCCGTTCAAAAATAATCGTGAGGAAAATCTAAGAAATTTTTTGAAAATTCTCATTTTTACCGAGATATGAAACTGTACGCCGTTTGTTACATTTGAAAGAAGAATCATAGGAGATCGGTCCAGACTCTATGACAAAATCCAGGTAGGAAATAAGAGTTTTCAAAAATTTTCCTAATTTAACGACCTTCACTTTTTACCTAAACAAAAATTGTCCAAATTGCATATTTCGGGAGATAATGTCGGGAAACCGTTTTTTGGGGGCGTTAGGGGCCATTTTGGACCCTTAGCCAAGGGGCAATCTTGGAGAACTTTTTCTCCCTTTGAAGTACCTGTGAAGACCTACAAATCAAGCCAAAAAAAATTATTGGACAAATATATTGATAGGTTTCCCCTTCAGTTACTGGACTAAATGTGCAATTTTCCGTAATGTTTCAATCGCAATGTGATACCACCTATAAATAATATTGCCGAATCCGTTCAAACTCCACAAAATCAAACAAATGTCATTAGAAAAATAGCGAGGCTATTACCAAAAACGGTCCGTTTTTGTAATTATCGTCCGAAAACGGTCGGTTAATTCTATCCGTAAAATCAATTGATTAACGGACAGCTTTTGGGTGGTGCAACACGAAAGCTCCGATTTACGGTTGATCGGCCGATTCAACGGACTGTTTTTTAGCTGGTGCAACCGGGCATAAGTATTAGGCAAGAAACGAGTTCAATACTGTGCTATTGTTTTCGGTTTGTTCCTTGTGATGTATTCATTATTCTTTTTGATATTTGTGTCAAAAATAAACCACAATGTTCTTGGTATTTCTATTTCTTTTTATTTATTGAGTTTTTTATAAATTATGGTCCTTATATATATGACACAACGAGATTGTTTAGTCAGTGTACCCTATCTGTATCTGTAGAGTAGGGAGGGTAAGTGTGTAGGCTCACAGCACTTAGGCCACATGTGACCCATTGTACATCCTCCCGAGGAGTTGTCCTCCTAGGTCATTGTCCATCCTGTCCTTCTCAGGAAGGTGGACACTAAGACATCTCCTTTATATCGGCAGGTGAAGGCCAAGACTCACCGAACACACACTCTCTTATTGACGATAAATCCGGACACTCGCATAAGACATGCCTGATAGTTTCATCTTCCTGTACACACATCCTGCATAGCGGTGTGTCCACTGGCCCCATAGTATGGAGGTGACAGTGACCAGTCAGAAATCCTACTGTTAAACTTAGGTTTTTCCTGGTCATCGCCAAATATTTCTTCGGCGCCAGCTTCCCAGGGTCGCCCAGGGTGATCCTGGCAAGACTGCATCCTTTGATTACATCCCATCTCTTAAGGGATTGAGCATGGGTGTAACGTTTGGCTAGTTCCGCAATTGTCGAAGTCGTTAGGCCGTAGGTGTCACTGGGTCCTAGAATTTTTAGTCCAGCGGCTTTCCTGGCTAAAGAATAAGCAATGCGATTTCCTTTACACCTGTCGTGCCCTTTAACCCACCTCAGGATGATATTGTTATCTGTCGAGGCGTCAGCTAAATCTTGGTGGCACTCTAGTACTAGCCTCGATATAACACGTTGTCTGTTCAAGGCTAATAGGGCTTGTCTACTATCAGTGCAGATTATTATGTTTTTGCCAGAAATTCCTCTTCTGGTTAGTTCTTTTGTGGCAATTGAGATACCAGCCAGTTCTGTTTGAACCACGCTGATATTGTTTCCCATTCCCCACTTAATCTGTAGGCTTAGTGCACTCGAGTAAACTCCACATCCTGAGCCTTCTTCCATTTTTTAACCATCTGTATATATGCGTATTGCATTTGCAGCATCTGGCTCTGTGTTCTGTTTTATTTGAATTTTGTAGGGTTTGTTGAACAAAAACCTGGGTTCAATGGCATTGTTGGCTGCCTGCAGCAGAGGTAGCGCATTGAGCTGCCATAGGCTTAACCTCAATTGGCCCACTCCTACTTCGGGGTTTACACCAGCCGTGCGCAATCGTACCATGGCCATTAACGCAACCTCCTTGACGTACAGGTTCAGAGGGGTCAGACCAATAATTAGTCCCATTGCTGCGGTTGGTGTTGTTCTTATGGATCCTGTGATGTTTAAACAAGCCATTCGCTGTATTTGATATAATTTTAGGATAGCCGTTGCTTGTAGAACCTTCGGTCCCCATGCAATTGCTCCATACGTTAACATGGGTCTTATTATTGCAGTGTAGATCCAGGTGACCACACGGGGTGACAGACCCCATGTGCGTCCCACTGTCCTCCGACACTGCTCATAAGCCACATATGCTCTTTTTGCTCTGCTGTGAGGAAGAGAGTTCCATGTTACTTTCCTGTCGAGGGTAATACCAAGGAATTTCACCTCTTCCGAAAAGTTTACTTTGCTTTTGAAGATTTCGGGAGGTTTTAAACCCGATAAACTTCTTTTCCTGGTGAAAAGGACCAACTCAGTCTTTCTGGGATTGATCGACAGTGAGTGTTCCTTACACCATTTTTCAATTAATTTAAGCCCATCCTGCGCTTTATCGCACAGTGTGTTCACAAATTTGCCAGTCTGCAAGATAACTATGTCATTTGCGTATGCAATTGCGTAGAATCCATTTTTGTTGAGGTGATTAATCAGGGTGTCTAGGACTATGTTCCACAGAAGGGGTAATAAGACTCATTCTTGTGGACATCCCCTCATGACCAGTCCTCTTACTGTGACGTCTTCTACATTGATACTTATTGCTCTACTCTAGAGCATCTTGAGTATCCATTCTCCTACTACCAGAGGTACATTCTTGGAGTTGAGTTGCTGGGTAATTGTTGGAAAGGTTGTTTTATCAAACGCTCCCTCGATATCTATGAATATACCCAGGGTGGATTCTTTGTTGTCCAATGATCTTTCGATTCTGCCAACCACTTGGTGAAGGGCCGAATCAGTGGACCTTCCCGGAGTATATGCATGCTGATTTGGATGAAGTGGGTTGGGAACGAGCACTTCATCTCTTATATACCGCTCGCATAACCTCTCCATTGTTTCTTAAAAGTACGATGTGAGACTAATTGGTCGGAATGCTTTTGGTAAGGTGTAGTCCATCCTACCTGATTTGGGTATAAATACCACTCGTACTTCTCTCCACTTACTGGGAATATACCTCAGAGCTAAAGAGGCTATGAAAATTCCAACCAGGTGCGGCAAAAGAATATCCATTCCCCATTGAAATAGGGCTGGTCTTATTCCGTCAGGTCCTGGTAACTTGAATGGGGAAAAGCCCGATATGGCCCACCTTATCTTGTCCTCATCAATTACTGCACTAGAAGATTGCCAGTCGTATTGTGAGGGTGTTGTTGGTACTTCCGTCCAGTTTGACGTAACAGGAAAGACAGAATCTGGGAAGTGAGTTTCCATAAGAATCTCAACGCTCTCTTGGAGTTTGGCGGCCTTGTAGGCCTGTAGCCTAGAAATTTGTGGGAAGTCTTCGACTGCCTCACAATAGGCTCTCCAGGCTTCTCTTTGCTTTTGTCTGCAGACTTTTCTGAACTCTTTGAGGTTGGCTTCACATATTCCCCAGTCCTCTTTGAGTTTTGTTCGTTTTGCCTTGTTAAAGGTCGTTCTCGCTGTCTTTCTGAGGTGTTCCAGTTCAGGGCACCACCAGGTATTGGTCGTGCCACCTGTCTGAACCATCCTCATCGGACAGGATTCCTTATAGGCAATGTCTATTTTGTTTTGGATAGATACTGTGTACCTTTCCAGTTCCTCATTATTGCTAGGAGTCAGGACCCTTTAAGAGTCGATTGTAGAGAGCTACATCTGTCCTCTTCGGGTCACGGGATTTTACGGTGGTCCTGGAGATATAGGTCAGCCAGCGGTGGTCTGACATAGAAATATGATCCGACACTTGCCAGTCCTGTACCAGTACCCTAACCTAACTTAATTAATCTTGAGTCTCCACAATTCTATCCTTCAAATTAAGTCACAAATTTGAAAATTTTAATCTAAAATAATAAAACACGTTTTGTAGCTATATTTACAGTATGATCTGATAAAAGAACTAGCCTTATTTCCTCGACTACATTATTTCTCCCTTCGAAGCGATTAAATAAAATTCTTTGGAAAAATGTGCTGATCCCAGGGATCCCAGATGGAGTAGGTATATTTACATCAAAAATTTTAAAGCATCCAGTATTTTTTATTGATAAATAATATTATTATTTATTCTGTCACTCTTTTTTATAATTTTTATCAACTAAACTGTAATCAAACATTTTAAGTACATAAATATATACCACCGTACAAAGGTTGGCTATCGTGTTACAAGGTTATACAATTGAAATCTCATCTAATGTTTAATGTACAAATATTATTTACAGAACGCTAGTCAGATGAATTAGGTATATGAAAACCGGAATTATTTAATAATTATTTTGTTTGGTACTACCTTTGAATCATATAAATCACATTAAGGAGGTCGACATAACTTATAATTTACATTTACTTATTGAAAATTATTTAATAGAAGGTGATTTGAAAGAGAATTGAAGTAGTGAATTTTTATACAGGATGACCATTTTTAATAGTACCAACATTGCGATACCGGAAACCGTAAAAGTTACGAGATAGGTTAAATGATAGTAAAGTTGCCCTGCCAATGTAATGGTACCTACCGAAACATGTCCGAAATGTTTGATATTTTCAGAATTACACGAGGAAAAAAAAACACGTTTATTTTTGAAAATATCAAAAAATGGTATCTACTGGTATTTTTCATCTAAATTGACATTGACATGTAACAGTTGATCATTTTTACCACTCCTATCTTCAAGAAAAGTAACAAAATGTTCCAATTTCTTTTTAGGTTTTTTTTAAATACGGATCTTTATTATTTCTCTGATATTTTATTTAAGGCCGCTTAGCAAGTCCTCAGATCAGATCTATAGTGGTCCAGGACTGCTCACAAAAGCTACCAACCCTGGCTAACCATAGCAGAGTAATGGGTGGCGCGCAATACAACGTGCAATGCACAATGCATTGCAAGATTTCCTGATCGAAAGCATGAACAGATGAGACCCACCTGATCAGTTCCTGCAATTCGATGCAATTGCAATTTCATTGGTTTGGTGCCATTTCTATTGCATGAAAAGTGAAATTCTAGGGAGCAATTTAGTTTCTTTTGGGTTGCCAGCCAACTAACTATTTCCAATCGAATTGTACCTCTCTGCTGATTGTGGTGGCTAACGTTTTGTCGTTTTTTGTGATTTGATAATCGACAGTGGTTCAAATAGGTTTTTCCTCTGAGCCTTTCTCACTCTCGCTATTTTCATTTTAAATAATAATTAACTCTATATTTTTGTATTTTAATGAATTTGTTGGAAACCAGACCTGTCGATTCCAATACGTTTCTGTATATCGTACGTATGTATTTTCTCCGCGCTCCAACTGTCTATAATATTGTTCAATCGTTCTTGGGACTGCTTTGGACGGTATACTGGTTTGTTCCAGCAATAATTTGTAGACTCCGTTCCACATAAGAAGCCACTTGAAGTTTGCTAAACGAACAGCGCATAAATCAAAATCTGTCGAGCGACCGTTTCATACATACAACACATAATTTGAACTGATTTACTGCGCATGACAATTCAAGTAAGAACTAGTTTGGAATATGTTGGTGCTGAAACGAGGAGCGGGTAAACATACAACACGGCTCCTTCAACTGCGCATGACTCAAGACTTTGCCAAATTTAGTAGTAATATAACAATATTGAAATAAATATGTGAATATCAAGAAATATAAAACTATATAAAAAAAAACAAGAATACCCAGGCCCAAACCCGGTTGATCAAAGTGTAACTATGTATAGAAATATCAAAAAATAAGGAATAAAAAACTAATAAAAACCCAGCACCTAACCCAATATTGAAATAAATATGTAAATATCAGAAATATAAATAAACTAAAAAAAAAACGAGAAAACCCAGGCCCAAACCCGGTTGATCAAAGTGTAACTATGTATAGAAATATAAGAAAATAAGAAATAAAAAAAAAAAAAAAAACCCAGTACCTAACCGGGTTTCGAACCTACGACCTCTGAGTTGTAAGCTCAATACCCCACCAACTGCGCTAATCGACTCACATTCAGGAAGGTTAAAGGCTGCTTGGACGCATGCGCACCTCAACTACTAAATTTGACGTGGTGGGTGGAGCCGTGTTGTGTGTTTACCCACTCCTCTGAAACGCAATTATTAAGGGGCATCTACCAAATTCGACCTTGCACAATTATGCTTTGTATATATTTTTTGTTTCCCTACGTCCTCACGTTTAAGTTCACATAACGAAAATTTTATTAGAAATATGAAAGCTCCGCAACATGTAGGTAGCCAAGCGGTCCAAGCGGATTTTGGTTCACGTACTACTCTATAAGCTTCGTCAGTACTTAACTGGGAGACCGGCGAGCGTTGTATCAACAATGGAACGGCACGCGACTACCGAAGCAGAGAGACGATGTCAGTCATAGAAGGATAGAAAAGCGAGAGATGGATTTTTATCCGATATTTTAGTGGTTGCAACCGAATTTCAATAAGGAATTGTACGGTCATAAGTAATTTGAGGATTCTGAGATTTTTATATAGTATTCATAAAGCTTCAAATTAGACTTCTTATCAATTAGTTTTTCCATTTAATCCATATTTAATTCTTTACAAGGGCTCATACTTTGCTTAATATGTGTAATTACCTCATGATTCGTATTTTTTTCAACAAAATTTGGTTAGCATTTCAAAGTTTTTATTCGATGAGAACTCTAAGTTCAACATTAATCTACATGATATATTTTTTTCTTAATTTTCAATACATCCATTACCTCAAAATTCTTTGCCAAAAATACTTCGATATTTTGTCAAATCGCTGCCGATAGATTCCCCTTAATAATCAATACATTTTAAAGCTGCCCATCATCGTCAGATGACATTTCACTAAATCTTGAGCCTGATATTGGAATATAGGACATGCCTAATTAATTATAAGAAAAACTAAATACAAATTGTAGCATTTGGCAAGTAGAGGACCGTTTTATAATTGATCATATTTGAAGTAAATATATAAAATTGAAGAAAAATACATCCTCCCTACGAGGGCCGGTTTGTTGTGATTGTACTGATTTAGATTTATTATAAAATTAACCTCAAAACAAAATTGAAACATGAGCTGCGGTTGCGTGGAATAAGAGAGAATATCAGCTCAAGAGCCACAACTGATCGAATTGTTCTAGATCGGTTCTATGGCCGAATTAGTAGTTCAGATAGTAACTGCTAGTTTTCAAAACTAAGCGTTGGAGCACTATACTGCCACGGCACATACGCTTCACAAGTCTGAATTAGTGCTGGAACAAAACTGTACATTCTTGAGCGGGAGATAAAGTTGATGTATCCAACCCAAATTTGATTTAGCGCACTACAGTACTTGAAATTGAAACGATTCCAGAATGGTCCATATCTAAATTAGTCCAGTAACTGAAGACCTGAAAATATCGAAAGCTCCGATTAATTCCGAGAATTATTCCCATGTGGCGCAATTTGTAGGTCATGACAAATACTTTCAAGGGAGAAAATCTTTAACACGATAGCGGCTAAGAATGGGGCCCAAAATGGGCCCCTAAACCCTGGAAAAGGGGTTTTCCGCTAATATCTGCCAAAATATAGGACTTAGAGAAATTTCCTTCAAACAAAAGATGGAGATCTTTTCATTATCTACAATAATGACCTCTACCAATTTTTTCGCAAGACCAATATTTTTCGCAAAAATGGACGTCGAAAAATCCATAATTTTTCTAGTGAATAGATATAGTAGTTTCTGGCCGATTTTCCGCTCGATGGAGTTGAAAATACATTGATCTCTATCTTTTGACATCTGGAGACCAATTGTAGATGGCGCCAGGGCATTCGCTCTGCTCGCTAAGTCGCGGATTGCGTAAATGAAACCCCCGACAAAAAACAATTTTTCGACCTTTACTGGCGTATTACATGTGTTGCTTTTGCATTGAAGTGGCGTTGGAGACCTCTTCTTTCTTAGCCAACGCTGAGTATCATCTCGCAAAGATAGAAGTTGCAAATTGAGACTGCAAAAATTGTAATTCAAATTCCAAAAATGTATTTTTCCATGGGTTAAAGTTGTGAGTGACGTTGTTTTAGCCAATAACAAGTGACAACTTTGAGGAGCTGGTGAATATTTCCTCGACGGCGTCCTTCGCATTTTTTTTTTTCAATTTTTCGCAAACTTATTTCGGGATGATGTAGGCGCAGGATTTAGGAAAAAATACGTCGTTACATTAAAAAAGTCGGTACATTTATTACATTATTAAAAAATTATTATTGTATTACATTATTTATTTATTTATTTATTTATTTATTTATTTATTTATTTATTTATCTATCAACGGAAAAATCCAATTTACATAATAATAGGTATATAATTTTATAATATGTAGCGGTAAAAATAACAACAATAAGTGAGGCTTTGAGTGCTAGCTATTATGGAAAAATTACATTTATTAACGAAAATTTGTTGAAACCAAAACATACATTTCTTTACATAACAACTTTTACATTAATTCTAAGCTTTCCATGTAATCAGAATCAACTACATATTCTTCATCGTCTTCATCGTCAACGATACTCTCGCCTAGTCTTTCTTGCTCTATTATATGTGCGTGTAAAATGGTTTTTGGCTAATGACTATTCATGAATTACAGCAATTAGTAATTATCAATTGTTGTTGGTTGTCAGTTGT
>CAJUYI010000133.1:52544-81573 GCA_910591695.1 Galerucella pusilla
ACATTGCAGCAGCCATACCATTCTTCGCTAATAATATGCATGAGAGCTTATGGCAGCATGTGTTGAATGCCTCGCTATAGACGCGAAGGTTGTGGGATCGAATCTCACTGAAGTTTTTTTCAGATTTTTAAATATACAACAGGACTAAAAATGGCGGCCTAAAATTACAACGCGCGCGCCGCCACTCTCAGCGCCACCAAGCGGAGATTTTTCGAAGTAGTGAGCTAGAAACGGCTTAGCTCTATCTACTCATGTCTTTGAAAAGCCTGCTGGTTTTTGGTGTTTATACTTTTGTACCCCATATTTACAGATGGAATCCAGTCAGGATTATCCTTATCCAATAATGTAGCAGGTTCTCCTGGTGATTAAATTAATATATAGATAAGTAAGGTTTCAATAATCATAATGTTCACCTACCTTCAATGAAATATTTGGAACATATACTTGCGTTCTTCAAGAAAGCTTCTGAATCTCCACGTTTTAATGATCTCATCCAACAAGCTCTACGCTCTTTTGATAATGCATCTAATAATTCACCCCTATCTTTTAACGCTGCTGGGATTCTAAATAATCGTACATTATCCCTTTCTCTTCTCTTTGAACATCCAACAACAGAACAAAACGACGGCATTATTCTTAATTTATTCACACAAACTTGATATCATAACAACATAAGCAAAGCGAAGTTCAGGTTTGTTTGCTCCCAGGCAATATGGCGGACGGTATATGACGTCATCCTTTAATGGTCTATTTCAGTAACCGTGCTGCAGATCTCGTTATGTGATTTGACAGACCAAAGTGGGGCCAAAATCGCTTAATGATGCATGCACGTTCTTATTTATACATATACTTACATTTATAAATTTTTTGAGGGACGATTCTGCTTTATTTTTGACAATTCTTTGTTTCGCAAGATACCACTTTCGGTCATTATAAGTAGTTTTGGTTATTGCTCAATCGATGATATGACAGATTATCGGTGAAAAGTCCCTTAGTTGTTACACTAAATCAAATAGATCGATAAGGTTGGATCGTACCATAGTGTCCCGATCGTATCAGCTGACGGTCTTTCCACATATTATTCATCAGCTGACTATGAGAATCGGTAGCAGAGAAGGAATTACTCAATATTGGTCTGGCCGACAAGTATGAACGTGCCAGACAAAATTAACGTTTAATTTATTCTTATTCCTTGTACAGAAAATTTGTTGTTAGAATAAGTTTGTTGGTGCTGACACACAGTTAACAAGAACAGGAAAGCCAGACTTGAATTTCTATATTTATCTAGTTGAAAGGCCATCGTAAACTGAATAATTATGCTTATATAAGTTGAATTCTCAAAATATTTGAATTTGTCTATTATTGACCTAGGTTAATAATAGAGAAAATTAGTAACCACTAATAGAGAAATTCAACTTCTCAGTTATTCTGGTTAACCACCCTTTTCCCGGCGGTCGCCGATTTTACTACCACGGAAATTAAATGTGAATGAATTGCCGCCAACTTCATGTGTGTGAGACCTCAAAAATCTATTGTGCCCCCTTACTTCTACTCAGTTTCTCAGGAGAGTCTCAGAAACTAGTAGTTCCTTTAGTACTATTTCCCGGAGGAATTTAAGGATGTCTGCAGTCTTCAACTTAGGCAAATGTTCCTCTTCTATCCAGTAATCTGCTAGGTGCTGTGCTCTAGGATTCTGAAGTGCTGTGCAGTTGGAAAGTATGTGGATGGAGGTTTCTTCTTCCATTCCACAAAATCTGCATTCTTCTTCCTCCACTATTTTGAGCTTTTTCAGGTGCCCATTCAGGCGACAATGTCCCGTTAGGATTCCTGTTAAAACTCTTAGCGCAGTTTAACTTATACTTATGCATTATTTTGATCTCAACAGGTTGTAGTCACCCAGCAGAGTCTTTGATTGTATAAGCTACCTACTAAATCTTTCCAATGGTCAGATCTTCTCTTTTTCTCGGCTTTACTTATTTCTTCCAATACTACATTGGGGCTGATTCCGCAAAAGGGTTCAGGCCCCCAGAAAGGTATTTCAGTCCCCCTCTTTGCTAGTTCATCTGCTTTTTCATTTCCTTCTATTCCAATGTGTCCTGGAATCCATAGTAAGGTGACTATGTTGCTCTCGCCTAGTTCATTGAGTTTGTCTAGGCATTCCCACACCATTTTGGAACTGATTACACAAGAGCTCAGTGCCTTAATGGCTGCTTGACTATCCGACATTATGATAATCTTTTGTCTTTTGTATCCTTTATCAATATTGAACTGGGCGCACTTTCTTATGGCGTGGATTTCCGCTTGAAAGATACTTGGGGTTTTTCCCAAGCTTTCGGAGTGTTTGGTACCTGGCCCGAACACTCCTATCCCAGTTCCTCCTATTGCTTTTGAGCCGTCTGTATACCATTGAATGGCTTCCTTCCCAAGTCTGGTAATGGTATTTGTATCTCATTTCTTCTTGTTGCTCATTTCCGTAACGAATTTCTTTGAAAAGTTATACTTTTTCATCATACCGTCTTGTGGTATGTCCCAGGTTGTCTGATTTCTAAGAAGTGGGGAGGTGGTTTTTTTTTAACCGCCAACTTCATACACGTGCTCGCTAAATTATTTATCGAGCATGTGTGAGGGGTCTAGAATCAAATCTCACATTCTCCGCATATTTGCAAAATCGAGTTACCAACGCCATGTGGTAGACCAAGTATGAAGGTATCTACGTATTCAGAATATGAAACGGCAGCAAAACTCACTTCTTCCCATAAAAAGTGTGGTGACAAGATTGGGTTTGGTAGCAAAACTCACATTATCCACACGTACACTTACTGCCAACGAGCCGAGCGGTATCAAATCCAAAACAACATTTTTCGAATAATGCATGTGTTGATTTTTCTGACGGGAATCTCAATGTCTACAAACATATTCTTGATGCCGCGGAAGATGAACAAGAGCAGCCTGATGATGAGACAGATTTATGTGACCCTAAAGAAGAACTGCTAGATCCCAGAATTTTAAACTTTTTTTTGTATTTACGAAAACTATGAAAACTTCGAGATTTTGTTTAAACGTTTGTTCTGTACTCATTAAAACTGAAGCTTTTTTTAGTGCAGCTTTTGATACCTTTATACCATATCCTGGCAATCAGAACAACTAAACTAAAAACATTTTCTGAATTTTTGCTAATCGGTGGACGATTAAACTGCTACATGGTCAGTTTCAAAACTCACGTTTTTTCAAAAGTTACTTTCAAATCTCACATTTTTCGCAAGTTATTTTCAAATCTCACATTCTCCAGCATAAAGTAACAAATTAAGAGAAAAATATCATACTATCGACAATATTTTACTTCATTAAATATCAACTACATGCTTATCTAAAAGTGCAAAACAACAAAAACAGTTTTATTACATAGATAGGATCATAAACGTTTTTTGCGTTTTACCACATAATATAAAACCAGGAGTTTTGATTCTAGACAATGAATTAATAAGAGAATGAAAAACAAAAAATCGACTTTATTAGCACGTTTCGTTATTGGTTATTGCACGGGATAGCTTTAACACCTTCTTCGGATATCAACTATAACAACCTACAGTTGAATTTTTAATTTTCAGATTAATCCATAAAAGATGTCTATTATAACTGGAGATATCCTACTTGATTTCATAGCGATTATTATTGGTATTATAACAGTAATTATTGTTTATTATAAGTGGTCTTTTCAATTTTGGAAAGACAGAGGCGTACCTTATTTAGAACCAAATCTAATATGGGGAAATCTTCGCGCTCCACATAAAAGAACTCTTGCCCTTGGAGATGAAATAGCGAAACTTTATGGCAAAGCTAAGGAGAATGGTGAGTAATATTTTTTTATTTTTCTAAATTTTATTCTTTATCTTCCGTATTTATTCATTTATTAAAACAAATTGTATTTTGTTTATTAGGTTGGAAACAGCTTGGATTTTATAGCATGAGTCAACCTGTATACATGTCGATAGATTTAGATATTATAAAGCGTGTTCTAACAAAAGATTTCAACCACTTTGTGGATAGAGGATTTTTTATAAACGAGAAAAGTGAACCTATAAGTGAGTACGTTACCATTTCATAGTTTGTATGTTCTATAGAATACTCTTTCTAAAGTCAATAAAGGACGAGAGATTTTGAATCCCAATTATGACAAACTATCGTTTCAAATCGTCTCCAAAATTCCATGCTATTTAATTGAGTTGAAATAAACTGCTCTACACGTTTAAGCACTACGCCACTGGCACTGGCGAGAATAGCTTTGTGTTGTAAATCATTTTAACGACACGGTGGAACCCATAAGTAACTGACCGACTTAGTTGGTGTCAATGCAAAATATTGTATTGAGGTCATTTTAGTCCTTCTTTTATTTTAGCAGCCATGTTAATGGCTTTATAATTTTATCTACGATCACCTTTAAAATTAGGCATTTACGAACCAAAAAAAATTTGTTAAATCATAATACATACGTTAAAAAGCGTGCGTAAATGAACAACGCTTTTTATATGGGACTTTAATTATAACACCCACAAGCGTGCGTAAATGACCAATGCTTTTTAAATGGGGTTTTCATTTTCACACTCTTTTTTATTTTTAGATACGTGATTATCTAGTTGCCTTGAATTAGTCGTTTGTTGTATAAACTTTTGTGCTGACAGTAAATTTGACAGAAGTGTCAGTGAAAAATATTTGTTACTTTAAAAAAAGACAAATTACCCAATGTTATATTTTTTGTATTATTTGAATAATTGTCTTCATTTTACTGTAAATATGAATTTAAATAATTAGAATTCGTTGTTGTTTGTTTATAGAAAATTCATTTTTATGTTTTTTAGCCCCTTCAGAGCACATTTTTTTTATTTATTCTTTATGTACTCGTAGATGAAAATTTTTATGACACTTGTGCGTGAAGTACTTTTGCGCACTCGTTGCGAAAAAGGCACTCGCTAGGCTCGTTCCTTGCATTTTCGAAACTCATAACTAAGGCTTGGAAAATATGCACTAAAAAATACCAAAATATGCATGCAAATATGCTCTAAAAATAGGTCAAAATATGCAGTTAAATATGCACTTGTGCTCTTAAATATGCACTTTTCTCCTTTATATAGATATTACCTAAACATCATTTTTAAGGTAAACAAAAAACAGAGTGAAAAAACACTATACTTATTTATTTATATTATTAAACTTGTAAAAGAAATACACAAAAAATTCTATACAATAATTAATTACAATATTTACTTATTATATTAACTATAAATTATAATCATGTAAGATTAATCTAACACATAAATATTTCAATACCTACACTTTATTCATTCATTATTGTTTATTGCATTGTAACAATATGCAATTAAATATTTCTCAATATTGTCACTAGTAAAACTTTGGCGCTTGTCACTTAATATTTGTTTATAAGCTTTCCACTTCACATGAAGTTATCGGAGCAAATTTAAATTTACAAATAATGTTTGGATCTACAGTGTCATTTTCGTCAAAATTTCCTTGCAATATATTATTTATTTGAACAAGTTTCTTAAATCCTTCATTTTTATTAATTACAGCGTTAAATTTATTATAAATTTCATTGCTTTTGCTCCCAGAGATTTCAATGTTATTTTTTAAAGATGTCACAATATTAATGCTGTCTTTTAATGCAAGTCCTCTGCTTTCGAGTTTTGTGATTGCAGTAGCAATGCATACATAGTTAGATTTAACAAATGTCAACTGATTTTTCACTAACGGAAACAATTTAATAAAACTTTAGAATTTCTAGCAAAAAAAATTATACTACCAATTAAATTTCAATTTACCAAAAACACCTTCAATAATATAGTTGTTAAGCTTACCGTTTTAGCGCAAATTGTGCAGAAAACGGATGTTGAATCCACTATCTTTACATCCTTTCTATTGTTGATCCACTTTTTTAGCAGAATATTTTTTTCGGTTGGTTGTTTTGGCATTTTGGCAACTTTGATAAAACTTTAAACTCCACAATTCACAAAATTATTCTCTTGTTGACAGAAGGACTACCAAATCAATTTTAACTAATGTTTTCTAAAGACAAGCAAAGGAAAAGAAATCCCTTCCCCAAAAGCATATTTAATAGTTTGAAAACTGGTAGCGGGAATGAAAGAAGAATATCATTTACGAGCTAGCAAGGTTATTTTATTACGACCCATGGTTTTTACAACCACCGAAATATTTAAGCCGGACGTGAAGAATTAGTATTTGGAAGAAATGTAAAAATAATCCCATTTTATGAGACCATCTGTCGTTTAACACAAGAACGGCAGTAAAATAGTAATTAGTGGGTCCTAATCCCGATACAAAGATGAATTGCGGCTACCTGACAAGCCGTCGCACTGTGCCTTGTTGTTCTAAAAATGCACTAAAAAATTAAATTTTTGCAAAAATACGGTAAAATATGCATTATTTTATTTTGCATATGCATTATTCAAAAAATGGCGAAATATGCACATATGCACTTAACATGCATTTTGCATATTTTCCAAGCTTTACTCATAACCTACACGTGCGTTTTGAGAAGAAAACTTAAACTTCTTGGTTTAATTATATTACAATCAAATTTTTATTCACGTACTACTTTATTTGGTTTATTAACATACTTACTTTTAATCAATGAAAAAACATAAAAGCTTTTAGCATTAGAGAAATACATTTTAGATTAAAACAGTGATGCCCTAAATGTCGGCAACACAATTTCTAAAAAAAATAATACGCGTTTTCTTGGTATGGAAATAACCGTTATCTCATTTATGCTGTCAATTTTTGTAACAAAATATAGTATCCGAACATTTTCTCAACTTTACCTACGAATATGTCTGCTAGTAGTAAAAAATATGAAATTATGAGCACTCAGAAGAAAATAGATGGGCGTAGGAAAGGTATACTACGTTACACGAGTTGTAATCCCATTACGCACTCATGCAATTTATGCATAAGTTTATTTATTGCAAATTTAGGCACTCACCGCTGCGCGGCTTCGTTCATAAACTTTTTCATTTCGTGCGTAATGGGTTACTTACAACTCTTGTTACGTAATATACTATTCTTAAGTATAGTAACATACATGAGTTCCTTTAAACCGTTATTTTTTACACCAATTTTAATACACACGGAAAAGCCTATTTGTCTGGTTGGGACTGCAGCGCTAAATATCTGATACGTTTTCGTAAATAACGGCATTTAATATCCATTTATTAGGTATCAAATAAGATCAATAATACAAAATACCTACATTGCACAACACAATAATATAACCTATATTACTTTCAAAAATTACATTTGCTTCGTTTGGAGTGAACCATTATTTATTTAATTTACCATTACTATTGTTTGATTTTTAAATAGTTATTTATGTATCAAGGGTGTTAATAGCCCTCGCCTTGCGGCTCGGGCTCTCACTTAAACGTTACTGTCCATAAACGCTGTTTACGCCTGAAATACATACAATATTTTATGCACGACCGTTTTAATATAGTCATTTATTAATAAATATACAAAATTTTATGCACGACCGTATTAATGATAGTTTATTAATAAATATGTTTTATTTTCTATTTTTCACCTTTTGTGAGTAGGTTATTATAAATGTTTCAAGTTGGATAAATTTTATACCTCGTTATTAATATAACTCACCCTGGATAACAATCTACCAAATCATTTGTATAGTTAAATACAAATAAGTCTTATTGAAACTAATTCTTATTAAAACAATAATCTATATACCTATACGCGTTACCATAGCAACCAAGTCAATAGGACAAGAATATATAGACGCCATTTCTATTTACAGTCGACTTCACGTATTGCAAGTTTCTTAGTATATTTTCGAAGAAGTTTTATATATTTTGTTTATGTAATGGACGGTAGTGACGATAAAATATTTTTCCCGAACACCACCGGAAATTTTTAAAGCAGCAGAAGATGCAAAATTAAGTTTACTACCCGCCAAATCTAAGAGAATATACGATAAGGTCTACGATGAATTTGTTAGCTGGTGCAAATTGAAGAATGTTATAGATTTATATAGATTTTATAGTCCGCGGCGGTAAAGTGACACTTTACGCTCGCTAAACGTATTTATAATCTGGACTTTTTCGCCCGGTCGTGCATAATAGTTATTTATGTACCAAGGGTATAAATAGATGTTTATGCCCTGAGTGCGACGTCTTACGAAGCCGAAGGCCTCCGGCCCGAGGGTTTGTAAGTCGCCCGAGGGTATACACATCTGTTTATGCCTGCGGTACATACAAACTTTTATGTCATACTAGTTCGTTATTGCAATTCAATCTCAATACAAATCAGTATTTTAAAAAATCCGGTTTGAATTAATAGGTGAATGTTGACGTAAATGTCATAATGTCACAATAAATTTCATATATTGTGTCAAAGCTAGAAATCAAAATGTACGAATATTTTGGAATTCCTGCCGAAATTATTGAAAAAATAAAGAAAGCAACTGTAAATCTGTTGCCAAAAAAGTCTAAAAAAGCTTACGACATGGTTATTAAATAAGTTGAACAACAAATTAATTCTCTTTATGCCCGCGTTGGCCATAAAGTACGACATTAGATAGTTGGTAACTAAGCAATAAAAACACAATAATGAATTAGTATGACATAAAATATATTATTTAATTTTTGATAGGTTGTTTATATTTTAGCCGCTCATTTGTTTGCCATTGGTGGAAAAAAATGGAGGAATTTAAGGACGAAGTTTACGCCCACGTTCACATCTGGAAAAATGAGAGTAATGTTCAAAACTATCACTGATTGCGGTGACCAACTTAACAAATATTTGGTAGAGGAAGTCTCTCGTGATAAACCTATTGATATTAAAAATATTTTAGGTTAGAAAATTTCAGTTAAGCAAAATATTGTTTACTATACAAATATTTTGTTTTTATTCAGCACATTATTTTATAGTTAATAGTGGGTCCCGTAAACTATCCGGTGAAGTCTGTTCATGCTTACAGTCAAGTGATTAATTCAGGGTGGTCCTTAAGTAATTGTACATGGAAGTAGAGTACAATCTTCAATTCAAAATTTTGCGATTCAAACCAACTAGCCTTTATAAAATGTTGATATTAAGAGAGGTACAGGGTGTTCAACATGAAATTTTAATTTTCGTTTTTCAAAATAGCCTTAACGCTTTTTGACGTACATGCACAAAAATTTGAGGTTGGGGGTTTTTTGATATGAGAAATCATAATTTTGTATCTATTTCGATGTATTTTGTAGAGGGCGCCACATAGGCCACGTATGCGGCATAAATGTACGCAAAACTTTTTTGCCTTTCACATTAGCGCTACTTTTGTAAAAAATAATTGAAGCCACATCATTACAACAAAAAAAGTTGTATGTGTTAGTTTCCCTAAATCTTAACGGTTTTAGAGATAATCACATTTTAGTGATTAACTGCATTATTATTATTCAATGAAATTACGTTCGAAAAATGTAGTGCGTAGGTACGATAATTATTTTTTTTAGTATTAAGATGAACAATATTAGGGTATAGTAGCAGTTAACATGAAAAATATGTGTGGTACTTTTAATATTCAAAAATAATAAATATCGTACAGACAACTTCATTTTTCAAACGTAATTTCATTGAATTATAATCATTTAGTTAATCACTAAAATGTGATTATCTCTAAAACCGTTTAGATTTGGGGATACCAACAGGTTTACCTTTTATTTGTTATAATGATGTGGCTTTGATTATTTTTTACAAAAGTAGTGCTAATATAAAAGGCAAAAAAGTTTTGCGCAGATTTATGCCGCATAAGTGGTCTATGTGGGGCCCTCTACAAAATACATCGAAATAGATACAAAATTATGATTTCTCATATCAAAAAACCCCCAACCTCAAATTTTTGTGCATGTACGTCAAAAAGCGTTAGGGCTATTGTGAAAAACGAAAATTAAAATTTCATGTTGAACACCCTGTATCTCTCTTAATATCAACCACTTATGCGGCATAAATGTGCGCAAAACTTTTTTGCCTTTCACATTAGCACTACTTTTGTGAAAAATAATCAAAGCTACATCATTATAACAAATAAAAGGTATACTTGTTAGTATCCCCAAATCTTAACGGTTTTAGAGATAATCACATTTTAGTGATTAACTCCATGATTATAATTCAATGAAATTACGATTGAAAAATGTAGTTGTCTGTACGATATTTATTATTTTTAAATATTAAAAGTACCACACATATTTTTCATGTTAACTGCTACTATACTCTAATATTGTTCATCTTAATACTAAAAAAATAATTATCGTACCTACGCACTACATTTTTCGAACGTAATTTCATTGAATAATAATAATGCAGTTAATCACTAAAATGTGATTATCTCTAAAAGCTCTATTGAAAACAGACCATGCAAGTTGTGAATTTGAAATATGACCGAGCAGGTCATTTTAAATATGAACAGACTCTACCCGTCGTATCTGGAAGTTCTTCTGACCCTTAACACTTATTGGTGAGTTGTAAATTTAACATTAATTTTTAGGAAATTTTTCAACGGATATTATCGGATCATGTGCTTTTGGTTTGGATTGCAATAGTTTCAAAGATCCTGAAAATCCATTTAGAAAAATGGGAAAAAAAATATTTTCACGAACTCGCATTGAAAACTTGAAATTTGCATTTGCTTTTAATTTTCCAAAAATTGCAAAATTTTTGGACATGCGCCTTTTAGATCCAGAAATATCCCAGTTTTTCACTAAAGTGGTTGCGGATACTATAAACTATAGAGAGAAAAATGAAGTAATCCGAAACGACTTTTTGCAATTGTTGATTGATATAAAAAACGACAAAGATCAGGCAGGACAAGCAGGTAAGTTTTTTTATTTTGAAATTATTCATTATTATTTAATTTTGAAAATTTGATAAAAAATTTATATATAGATAGGTACAGATTGCGAAAAATCTTTTCGCGACATACGATTTACATAAGTACGACAAGGGAAATATGAGAACAGCTACTTGAAAGAGAGAGGAGAATAATTGTTTGCAGTCAGCGTTGAGCGTGTGCTCAGTTCAAGCTACCAATCTGATATGAAAGCAGCGTTGCCAGTTTAGAATGTTTGGTACTTTCTAAGGAATAAATAACTTATATTGCATTCGACTCTTAACACGGGATTTAGAGGGAGAAAATCGAGATTGGTAATATTATTGACTTTTGAAAAATAAGTGAGATCAACACAAATAAGTAAAAATAAAATAATATGGTTCAAGAAAAAATTTGGACAAATTACAATCTGCAATAAATAAAATGTATACACTGCTTTCGATTTAACAATTATTGGTATTTAACATTGTTGCCGACAAAAATTGGGAATAACTTCTACAGATAAGTACATTTGGCAACAGCTGACTGCGCACAATTATTCTTCTCTCTCTTTAAAGCAGCTTTTCTAATATTTTCCTTGTTTTACTTGTGTAAATCGTATGTCGCGAATAGAATTTTCTGTATATTTTACTGTAGCTCAAAAAAACTCTTAGATATTTTAGTTGAGTTAATAGTTTCCGAAAAATAATCTCGTAAAAATAGTGAATTTTGGGAAGTTGGATAATTTTTTAACAAGAATTATCAAGAAGAAGAATTATCGTTTGATTAAACTTTTGTTTTCTGTTGAAACGAAACTCATCCAAATCAAAAGGGTGTCGACCCAGTATTTTAATGGAGCGCCTCTGATGCAATAATTACAGTGAATCAGTGTCGAGCGCGGTTAGTTCTTGGATGGGTGACTACTGGGAAGTACCCTAGTAAGCCCGTACAGCCTGCAGCGGAGTAGCATATCACAGCTCGCAGACAATATACCAATGAGAACTAAGTAGAATGTGAATATGCCGTCTGTCGGAGGAGACGTAAAAAATCCGAGGTCCCGTCCCGAGTCCATGGATGTTGGTTATAGTGCTCCTGGCAACTAGCGTCTAGCCGATCACGCAGCATCGCTCACGAAGATGAACGATAGGCAACTGAATGTATAAAAATATCAGAAAATAAGAAATAGAAAACAAAAAAAAACAATAAAGCCCAGGCCCAAACCCGGTTGATCAAAGTGTAATTATGTGTACAAATATCAGAAAATAAGAAATAGAAAACTAAAAAAAAAACCAGGTCCAAACTGGGTTTCGAACCTAGGACCTCTGGGTTGTACACTCAGTATCCTACCAACTGGGCTAATCTGCTCACATTCAGTCACATCGAATAGAAAGTTAAAGGCTGCTTGGACGTAAGCGCAACTCAACTACTAATTTTCAGTTGCCTATCGTTCATCTTCATGAGCGATGCTGCGTAATCGGCTAGACGCTAATCTCCTGGCATCGGTAATTAGCATCAGTAGCAGAAATAGACCGATGTTAAATAACCGAATAAAAATAAGGGCTATTGTTTGATTGGACATATGATCTGTCTATAATTATTATAATCATGTATCAGTATTAAGTATATTCTTATTATTCTAACAAACTACTTGTAGAGTTTATATAATAGCCTTCTTGGTGTACGTCATTGATTGCTAATGTCTTTTTAACATATTACGTTGGAAGAAATGGAAAAAAGGCAGGTCTTTGATTGATCCTAATCAAAATATCACAATAATGAACCGTTTAAACGTATCTTCCTTCAACGTAATGTGTTAGGACATTAAAAATCAATAACGTAAACCAAGAAGGCTATTATAATATGAACTTTAGTAACGCACTAGTTACATAAATAACTATAGGTATATTGGAATAGGACTAAAAGTGTTGCCATGTTGCCAATGAATTATTTAATACATTACTGAAAAAGTTACCTTTTTGTTCAAATATCTAAGCCATAAAACGTCTTTTTGACGCATTAAAGGCATAGTTAACATTGGAATTATCCGTAAATACCAACTGATTGACTTTTCACTTACCAATAACGTATTATACATTTTTGTAATCTTCTCGTAGGACAGGATCCAACAGAGCAATAATGTATAAGATTATACATTTAAAAAATTGGGAAGGGTAACCACAGGGAGGAGAGGGCAGAAGTTATAATGTCTACATATGAGCAAAAAGACGTCCCCCTTTATATAATTTTTTACGTGTTTTTTCATTTTATCATAAAAGTGACGCCTTCAAAATTATGTGGGGTGCATAGTTTTCATTGAAATGATCCCTATGTAATATATTTTTTCAATTTTAGGAGATGGTTCTACGTTAACCTTGAACGAGATAGTAGCACAATCTTTTGTCTTTTTCGCAGCTGGATTTGAAACTAGCTCTACAACTATGACTTTTGCATTATACGAACTCGCGAGAAGTCCAGATATCCAGCAAAAAGTACGAGATGAAATCAATCATGTTCTTAAGAAATATAATGGAGAAGTTACTTACGATGCTCTAAACGAAATGAAGTACATGTCACAAGTTATTGATGGTAAATAAGAGCTATTTAATAAGAGCTATCAAAAATCGAGCTGGGCTAGTTTTTGAGATTGCTATTTGTCCCTTCAGTACAAGAGTCGTCATTTGAATGATGTAAAAAACTAAAAAGTTGCCAACTTTATCTTTTATAGTGTATATTTTTTGCCAATACCTACCAAAATCGCTTATTGATAGAATTATGTCAAAGTCAAATGAAACGCACAACTACATTATTTGAGAATGCATTATTTAAACATCTTCTATCCCCATCTACGTTTTTTAGGTCACAATTGAAGTTAATACATTTTAGCGAAGGCTTTTACCATAAATCATTGCATTGAAACTATAATTGAATTTTCATGAATTTTGGAATTTGTCTTGTGTGTTTCATTTGACTTTGACTTGTACATTGAACTCAGGAGTCATTAAAGAATGAATGGATTTAGTGTAAATTAATATAGCTCAAAAATGATCTATATAAAAAAAATAATTTGAACATTGATGCCCATTTAATAGTAAAATTGTATTTTATATTTTAGAAACTCTTAGATTGTATCCAGCTGTTCCGTTTATTACGAGGAAGTGCGTGGAAGATTATACCATTCCTGAAACCAACTTGGAACTTAAAGTAGGCACAAGAGTTTGGATTCCAATAAAAGGGATACATTATGATGAAGAATATTACCCAAATTCGCACGTATTTGATCCTGACAGGTTTTCTGAAGAAAATAAACGTGACAGAAATCAATATGCTTTTATACCATTCGGAGAGGGACCAAGAATGTGCATAGGTAATAACTTATGATAATATTTTTTGCTTAACTAGTTAATACACTCCGGGATTAAGGATAATTAATTTGATGAAGCATCTAATGGACTGCATTATTTTTTATATTATTTTGAAACTGTTTTTGAAGAAATATTAGGTATCTCCTTTGATGGAGTGGTACAAATGAGTATCATTGGGCTGGGAATATTTCCCGGATAACATTCTTAAAGTATTCATGGCTACAGCATTGGTAAGATTGTAAAGAATATAACTGTGAACTGTATGTGGAATTCTATAGCTAAAAGTCTTCAAGATATGAATTTCAAGAAATATGATATAAAAAATAGATCCATTTCAAGCCTGTGAACTCAAAAGTTCTCGACAAAAACGCAATGCCAAGAGACGGCCGAGAATTGCAGAAACATCAGGAAAAACGGAAACGGAATTCAACGGCCTTATAGAAAATATGTTTGCTATTATTGACCAATACATTGAAAAAACTCCAAACTATTTGGCTTGAGTTGGGGCGGTGGGGGCGAAAGTTGTTCAGATTTGATTGAACATTTTAAATTTGAAATTCAGAATGATATATGGTGATGAACCGGGTAGAATAGAATACAACCATATTTTTGCAAAAACCTGTCTATAAATGCACAAACAGCAGGTGTATTACTAAAAATAAACGAACCCAGTTCTATTGTTTAGTTTAGAGATTTGATTGAAAAAAGAGGACAAGGATTCACATGTCCACGTTTATTCCTAACTCCAAATCCATTCTGGTGATAATGAAACTCATTGTGGTACAAGAATTCGCCTGTTGGAAAAAACGAACGAATAGACTGAATTGGGATCAAAGTCTTTTGGTTTAGATACCAGCCAATAGGGGACTTCGCGGTCGAAGTTGCCAACCCAAAAAATTTCACATTTTTCTACCACTGGGGAAAGAAAATTTTCGGACGATTTTGTCAGGTAAAGGTTCGTATTATTTATAAATATACGTAAATGGAGCCTCGACTCTTCAAATTAGATAATTTGATGCAAATATCGACATTTGTAAAAGTCATATCTGATTGGCTGAAAGTTGTGTTGGAGCACCTGATTTCACATCAATAATGTCACCAGAATGTCACCAATACGCCATCCATCTTTAGGGGTTGCGTTCAGAAAACACAACTGTTGCAGAACCGTTAAGTGAGCTGTATTCTTTTTACCACGTTTACCTGAGATTAACTCAATAAATTAGTAAATTAGTAAAAAGGATATGTTCTTTCAATATGGCTGGAGTTGAGTACAAAGTGAGACTAACTAAGAAAATTTCTTCCCCCCTTACCCCAATTGAGCTAGCTTTTTATAGAACTTAAAAGTGAGTTGAAAACTTTTTTCGATCTGTACCGGATATGTTCTTTTAAATAAGAATTGCTTCAAGAAGTGGCATTTATGGTACTTTCAGTGCCTGTTGAAAAAAAAAATTGTGTATAAACTAAATTTTTGTGGAATAATCCGAGGTATAAACATTAGAGGTTATGTTATAATTATGATATGTGACTGTCATGCATTCCTTTTAGATATAAATTTGCTTCAATTTATCTTACTTCATCTCAGCTCATTTTGTCTTAATTATTCTACAAGTGAGACAGTCGACTGGTAAAAAGAATACAGCTATTGTCTATGGTTTTATTATTAGTGAACAAAGATTATACTTAGTAAAGGTATTAGTGAAATAAATAAGTATTATAACATGAGTGATGATTATGAATATGAACTGATTCATACGTATAATTATGTGGCATACAGACAGATACGAAAAATGATCACAAATGATTGAAAAATGTTTTTTATTTATTTATTTGATTATATGTGAGTATTCTACATATATAATCTGTGAATCTGTGATATACATATATTAAAGATTAGAGACTTTTAGCTTGTCTTAAATTTCTTACGTATCCGTATACGTAATGAACTGCGCATGTGTAGACCCGTTACGTTTCAGCCGATACGATGCGTTGAACGTATTGTTACGTACCCTACTCCGTATACTTAAACATATCCCTATCCCGACCAAAGTCAGTATTCCGTGCTATTTGTGCTATATTACATCATCTTCCTCGTCTAGCAGCAATGGATTATTTAATATCGCCACCATTTTACGTTTTACAAAAATATAAAAAGGTTAAATAAAAAAACTTTGAGGTTATACCATAGACAAAATAATACGTGTAAAAACTTATGACCAGCTAAAAGTGTCTAATGTATAACGTAACGGCAAAGGATGGCTGAACAAACTATATATTATCTAATTTGATCTAATTTGAAGAGTCGAGGCTCCGTTTACGGATATTTATAAATAATACCTACGAACCATTTTCTTTCCCCAGTGGTAGAAAAATGTGAAATTTTTTGGGTTGGCAACTTGGACCGAAGTTCCCTATTGAAAATTACAACCCATTCTTGCAGATCAGCTGCAGTTTCTCAACTGGCAACTGACAGTGCTGGGTCGCTGCCCTTTGGATTTTGACTGATACAAAAAATTGGATTCAAGAAATAATCTTCATAAATATTACACGACCTTGATAAATCGTCGACTATTTTTATTGATGCTAAATTTCTCTTATATTTATTAATTTGACTCAATATTACTATAAAGTACAGAATAGATGCAACAAAATAGTCGACTATTTATTATAGTCTTGTTATATTACCCTTGAATATTGGTAAAATCCACTTGTTCACATTTTCGACTTCGTTATCTCTTTTCTTTTTTTTAGGAATGCGGTTTGGTATTATGCAGACTAAAGTTGGTTTACTCAATGTTCTCAAAAACTTCAAAGTGAATCTTAACAAAAAAACGAAAACACCACTGGAAACAGATGTAAATAGTATAGTCCCTCAAGTAAGTGGTGGAGTTTGGTTGGACATGGTGAAAATAGTTTGAACAACATAATGTTAAGGAATCAATGTAATTTTTTTGAATAAATTTATAACCCAGTAAACACAGATACGTCTGATGTACATTTCTGAAACGTATCATCTGGACGTAAAGTACGTCTCATGTATGTACGTTTTTGTCTCGTGTACATATTATGTACGTACATAAGTGGCCATATGGGCACAAAAAAGTATGTACTGAAGATGTACGATTTAAGTAATCTGATAGCCAAAATAAGACGTAATTATATGTATTAAGTATGTATTTACGACGAACTTTTAAATGTAAAATATACGTCCTTAGTACGTACTTTTGTGTACCCTTATAAGCACCTACGTACGTAAATGTACGTCTTAAAAACGTTTCAAAATACAATTTAAAGCTATTTAGGTTCTTATTTAGCAGTTAGGAACATTTTGGCAGATAATATACTCTACTCCAAAACAAATATTCTCAAATTCCATCAAAACGCTCAACTTCGGAATATGAATTAAGTAACATTCTGATATTCAACAATTTGATGAATTTTGAAAATATTTGTTTTTGGCTAGAGTATATATCTGCCAAAATTTGTAGAAGTACAAAATTAGACCTAAATAATTGAAAATTATTTTTCAAACAATATAATAAAAAGGTTCACTGTAATTAGAAGGAATAAAAATTGCTGATTATAAAAAAATGATCAATTTATTTTCTTGAAAAATATATATATAAAAAACAGAAGAAAAACACTTACTTGGTATGAAAATTTGAAATATATACATATAAATAAATATAAAATAAAAAAAACGAAAGAAAAAACACTCATCGTATGAAAAATATCAACTCTGTACTCCTTCCTATATCTGGCCAGATTTTCAAAATTTAAATATTAATTTTCATCACAGCCTTTTAGACTTTAGTCGTTCACCAGACCTTCTTAACCACGCTGATATGTGCGACTCAATATCTTTTTCATTTCCCTTTTGGAGGCTTAATGCTCCATCTAAAATGTATTAAAAGTTATTAGTAAAACACCTTGACTAGTGAGACAACATTAGGAAAATTCGTAAGAAAAATACAAACATATATGATTAAATATGAAAAATCATCTACACTCTTTTATTCCATTGAGCACTGCTTAAATATTTTTTTCTGCATAAACTGCAAACTTTTATACTGTCACATCAAGTCAAACATTTTAATTTAATCTAAAATGTACTTACCAATTACAAGTTTGGCCACTCTCAGGCTATAAAAGCTAGATTTTTCCCGTCTTCCCAACCAACTATATTTTGCAGCTAGATCATTAGTGACTAGTCTACTCATCACTCTTCTGACAAAATCATATCCATCTTTTCCTCCTATTTGGGAAATTTCTGTGATCTACAAATATAATATATTATAAAATCATTATATTTTTCTCCTGTATTGATAAAAAATATAATTTAACTATAAAAATATCATTATAAAACATTGATAATGCCAACACCAAGAACACTGATCAGAGATTAAACACTCAACCAATAGCAAGAAGCAGTTAAAATAATTTGGTTACTTATCCCTATTTAAATATAAAAATACAAATTAATTATTTACTGATGGGGGTTGTGTGCCATCTGCTTAAATTGTAATATGGTTAAAAATAATCAGTGATATATCAGAGATTTAACAAGCAGTTTTGACACTAACAATAAACTAAACATACTAAAATAAAATTTGAATGTCTATACTAATAATGAACACACTTACAGCGTTTTTAAAGTTTTCAGCATCTTGCAAATATTCATTTAACTGTGTTAACTCTGTATCAGTTTTGCAAGGAAGGGACAGTTTCTTAAAAACGCTATCTTCTGGACTAGTAAATTCCTGTACAGATGTTTTTTTCAAACTTCTGATTTCTAACAACAAGTCACTAACCATATTTTTAATTAAATATTGCTGCCTCAACACTTCTTTTATATAGTCATCTGAAAACAATTTAAATATCGTTTATAAACAAATTATGATTTAACTTAAAAAATAGGAAGTGAATATATATATATATATAATATATATCATTTTGTTAAAAACATGTTTTACTGAACAGACCGTTTTACACATATTTTACAATATTTAGTTGCACTTACTATTTTTTGTACTCTGGTTGCAAGTATTTTTTTCTGATATAGCAGTAGATACAGGTGTGACAGTTCTTACGTTTTGACTGGAAGTCATTGAGGGTGTGTGAGGCAAGTCCGAGGGAGGTAGTTCATCTAAAATAAATAAGGTATTAATTATTTCCTTTACCACCCATGATACAAAAAGTTTGCAATAATGTCTGATAATAAATATAATGAAACCTTTTTTCATATTTGAATGTTTTAAATTCTTTTTAGGTCTTGGTGGTGTTTTTATAAAAGAACAACTGTTGTCTTCATCATCTGAGGAAGATAATATACGTTTAGCTCTCCTTGATCGTCTGTTTATTTCTTCTCCATCAGTACCTAGATCACTTGTCTCTTCAGCTTTTCTGCATTTCTCACGAGCTAGTGCATAGTCATCTACAAAAAATACATGTAAATATATATTCAAAATCAAAACTGAAAGCAGTACCATAAGTAGCATCGCGAAATGTTCTTATTCTGAAGGATGGCCAGCATGTGTTAATGGGGTCATGGTTTTTAATTGCAGTCGTGGTTTTATCAGCAGTAAATGGAGGCCACAAACATTCATTTGTTCCAATGATCCATGTTGATGGTACTACTGCTACAGCACCCTCTGCTTCAAAAGCAACTACTGTCCAAGTTTTTTGTTCCATTATCTTGAAATAAAAAATGGCAAAGCAGAAAAAAATTACAGTAATACCTAATTCTAAGTATTTAGTTCATTTTAGTAAACATTCCATTTAATAAAAAAATTAAAAAGATGAACAATCAATTAAGAAAAATATGATTCTCTAAATGCTTCTATACAACTTGGTACTAAAAATTCGAAGAAAAATAAGTTAAAAAAAATTAGTATGTATGTAGTAACGGAAAAACAACAAACTTCTCATTAAAACTAATTTTAACACATTTAAAAGCTATTTCATTGACATTCCAAAACTTCAGTTCACCTATTTCATCACTGACAAGATAAATATCAATATCTGAGGAATCACATGGCTCTATAAAAAAATTTTGTTTTGATAAATATTCCCTTCCTATGATAAAAATTTCAGTACTAGTAGTTACATAATTTTTAATATCTACAATGGTGCCATTAGACAAGTAACAACAATTATCTGATGAAACTAAGTATAAAGTAAAATTTTCAAATAATAATTGTTCATACTGAGAAACTATTGGTAAATTTGGAATAATAGGTCCATTTACATGTATTTTTTGGGTATAAGGAAAATGTTTTACAAGCTTTGTATTCTTGCTTAAATTCTGTAATTCATGTTTTCTATTAATTACTTGTTGCAATGGCTTTGCTGTTTTTCGGACCATTCTTTTTAATGTTTGCATATAGTTTTCAAATTCAAATGTACTGAACTTATCCAATATTCCAAACTCTTTAACATCTTGGGTAATATGTAGTAAGTTGTGAATGTTATGTGATATATTTTCTGCTCCATATAAAATACCAAAAGTACTAACAAAGTATTTCAGCAATTGTTCAGCATAATCAATATATAGAAAATATTTTTCATTAGATAAAATCCGCATTGCTACATGTAAGCAAATGAAGTTACGATACATATCTGGAGTTAAAACATTTTTAAGAACAACTGGACCAGTGTAGAATAAAAATTGTCAAAATTCTGATGCCTTCCACCTTTTGCTTTCACTTAAACTTCGGGGTTTACGGCTGAATTCTTTAGGAATATTTTTTACCTGATTGATTAATAAAATACTTAAATTACTTGTCTGACTATATGATAATTTGTGAGGTGGTTTTCCTCCTATCCATAATGTGACTATTAATTTTTTCACAACTCCCAAACAAATAAGATGCATGTAATCTAAAGGAAAGGATTTGATCATGTCTATAAAAGGTAGTTTTTCAATAATGGATGTTCCTGTATGATGTTGTTCTTGTAATTTTTTTCGAAAATCTGAATCTAGCCGTAACTTTAGATTGGAGATCTCTGGGAAACAAACACTGTTAGAAATGTAGCTACCCTCAATTTCACATTTAGAACAGGACATATATCCTGTATGCCCCTTGGTATATTTTATAAAAGATTTTGCTGGAACATCAGCCACAAATCCTTTAATTTTGATTGAGTATAAATCATTATTAACTATTAAACCATTTGTTGACAACTTAATACACTCATCTACAAACATTGATAAGAACATGTTAGCATCTTTTGGCTTCTCGTAGCCATGATAGAGTCCAACTAGTTGAACGCTAGATTTTTGGTTGAATAGACTGCACAATATGGGATAAAATTGACTACCTGAACTTTTGGAGATAGGTAAACCATCAACATTTACCAGAATTTCAATATTATTACAAACTAATTCAGATGGAGAATTGATAATGAGTTCTTTAATACAATTTTCAAGACCAAAATGATAATAATGTCCTGGATCAATTACTTGAACTTGTGTCTGCCTAGGTGTGCTTAAAAGTGTTCTAGCATTAAGTGGTAACTCTGGATGATATGGCTTAAGAGCTTTTAAAAGATCATCAATAGCATTGTGTTTAATATTATGATTAAGAGCCCACTGTGAAATAATTTCCGAAAAAGATTGTTCATTACATTTTTGATCAAACGGAATGTCAAGTTGGGACTTTAAAATACATTTATTAATCAAAAACTCGCTTTCTGAATTATCCGAAAGTTCAGAACTATTAGAAAGTGAATCAGTAAAATTTGCCGAAGTAGGATCATCGTCCGAAATTAAATCCAGAGAATTATTTAAAGATGTAGTCGGAGCCTCATCATCTAATAAAACTGCTTCAAAATTAAGCATATCCCTTCTTGCTCTTTTATACGGTTTTCTAATATTAGTGTTCATGTTAAATCTAGAGGGTACTTACCTTGTATACTTCGGTGGACTCGTAAAGATAAAAGCAATTATATTACCTGATTCGCCTTTATATACCTCTAAAAAGCGGGAAAACGGTGTAAAATATTTCCCCAAAATCATATTCACTCACTTTAACTAGTCACATCATCAGTAAAAACAATAAAGAAGACATGAAAACAATGGGCACACCCTGCACACAAAATAAAATCTTTGGTTATGTCATGTCATGACTGAACGTATTCTTCTTTCTTTGTGGCCCTTTCTACACTACTACAAACATGTAAAGAACGCAATATACGGAATCGGTAGAGAATGTACATACATAGTTTGTATTTCCAAGACGTACATAGTATATATAACTATGTACGTCTTTAAGACGTACATTTTAGAGCCAAGGACGTAATTCGGCCTTTATGACATAAAATGTACGTACATAAAACGTGGGGTGTTATCTGGGAATAACAAACTGAATTATAGAAATGCCTGTTTAATTGAAAATTTTGTCTTGGTTTTCCATCTGAAGTTCTATAAATTATACCTATGGTGATGAATGTGGATTAAAAATGCGGAACTGCCACATTGGTGCCATATGGTTGATTTCTAGAATGTATCGTAGTTCCGAACTTTGCAGTAATTAAGATGCAGGGAAAATTCCATCATCGGCAGGTATTCGTAGAGAAGCGTTTTCGCCTTGTCTCCTCTTGTACTGCCTTATCAGTCGCTAGGCAGGTACCTATATGCTGCATGGTGTACACATTTTTCTATGGTGTACACATAAAGATACTACAGATAGAGGCACCAAGCCATAGGGCGCTGTATAAGTGGGAATGTCCATCTGAGCTCTGGTGAGAGAGATAGGGACAGATGATCAGAGGTTTTTCTGTCTTTGTCTGTGTATTTATAGCATACACGCTATTAGCTTAAACCTCCTACTTTCTTTCTCTCTTTTACACGCTGACGGGTTCTGAGTTGGCTTGTTGCCTCTATCTGTAGTATCCCCATGGGTGTACAACAGAAGGTTATCTATGTCGTGAACGCGAGAAGGTAGGTTTTCTCCCTCGCGGTCGCCACCGTTGGCACGCAGGCGTGAGCGGTTGCCAAATTTGAATATTTTAAACAAGATATAACAATAATATAAAGCTTCCAGCTCTGATCTCAATCCTGTTGAGTTTCTCCGGGCTCAATTACAGAGACATTAACTCCAGCTTTTTAAATAAAGGTCTACACGAATCTAAGACACCTTCTCTAGCAATACACCTGATTATCCTTTTCAGAGATGTGAATACTCTTTCCGCAGCAGGCAAGCTTCCCCAAAAGATCAAACCATACCATCAACTCTGAGATGAACATCGTGATCAGGTTTTTTTGTTGATTTAATATAAAAACATTCCCATGTAATCAATTCTCCAGAAGACCTTTTTCTCAGATATAGCCTTTAGATCTGGACCAGATACCAAGTATGATGTATCATCCGCTAATTGATACACAGCTGTTGTGAATAGAGCCACCGAAATACTATCTCAATGTCATTCACACATATTATGAATGAAATTGTAGTGGAAGTCCTCTAACCCATGTAAGTATAGGCGCAATTAGTATAAGATTTTTGGGGGGCTGAAGCCACAACTAGATGTGAGGTCATCGTAGGTGCCCCGCTAAAGGTGCACCGTGCCCCGCTGAAGGTGCACCGTGCACCGCCGGCAACAAAAAACTTTTGCTTGCCCCTGCGGGTGGCTGCTCTGACCTGCAAGGAAAGAAATTCTGGACCATGCCCAACTTTTGTCAAAATTCAACATTAATTTATAGTAAATATTATGCCCATACCAGCATGTATTTTTTACATTGAGGGGAAATTTTTAATTTTATAAAATCACTATTTTGTTCTAAGTAAACGAAATGAAAATTATATTGATACTATTGCTAAAAATATTTTATTACTTTTGTGGTTAGGCCAGTTGGGTGGGCTTTGTGGCTCTTTAGAGGGGCTCAGCCCCCCCTAGTTGCGCATGTGATTGTAAGTTATACAGTAATCTGTTATGGTCCAGTGTATCAAAGGCTTTTTTGAGAGATCAAAGTGAATAGACTCCGTTTTACATAGGAAGCTGCCACGTGAAGTTTGCCAAGCGATGTCATGCCGAAATCAATCATCTATCAATTTATTGATCAATCATTCACTGTCGAATAATATTGATTTTTGAATATTTTAAGGAGCTTAGTTTATCTGTGAGTGTTGTGAGTTTTATTCGATCTACAACCATGTCTCCTAATAAACTAAGGTGAATATCTTTATAGCTGAGTACACATGACTAGAAAGTCAAGAAAACATTGTTGTATTCTGTGTAAAAATTTTTTATTTGAAATTGCAAAGCGCTTTCCACTATTAAGCCATCTTCAGTGCCATACCTGCAAGTAAGCAATAATAGTTGGTAAATTTAAAAAAGAGAAATTAGTAAAGAATTACTTACTCGTTAGATATGATACAAGAAACCTAATTAAATGTCTACAACACATTAACGTTACAATGATAAAATTTTATATAGCCGAAAGCGCTTTGCAATTTTAAATGAAAATTTTTTACACAGAATACAACAATGTTTTCTTGACTTCCTAATAAACTTGTTGGTCTTGACAAATTATCCACTGTGTAGGCACACAGATTCTAGTGCTAAAAATGTGAAAACGTTACGCTACTGATTTGACGGGTTTTGACAATAAGTTCGCGCACACGACTGCGACTTCTAGTGGGTTCTTCTTACGTGAAACGGAGTCTACCTGCAATTAATTTCCTTCTGTCAATTCTATCCACCAAATACTTTAGGAAGTTGATTATCCCTTTCAGTTGATTCTCCAGACAGAAAGCCATATTGACATTGAGCCAGTGGCTTTTCTGTGATTTTAAAAATTTTAAGTGTATTGTACTCTCAAGCACTTTATGTCTGCTTTGAACCTTTTTTATGGACAGGAGTGATTTTTCCCATGAACAAGTTTATCTGGGAATTGATACGTCATACATGCCACATTCATAAGATCTACCAGAGTTATAAAGTATGTTATCTGTGTATAAACTCTTTGCTACTAGATCCTGGATCTCTCTGACCACTGATGTTATTCCCACATACAGCCCGTTATACCTTCCTTGAAGGTATACTGTATATTATATTTCCAAGCAAGAGATTGGTGTCTATTAGTTATGCAACCAAGTTTGCATCTGATATTAATGTGTTCTGTAACTGACACAGAACAATTATGGTATCGGCAACTATGCGGAAAAGTCATATGTTTTGCGCCGTACAAAAATATTTTTATGATAACTGTCAGCGTCAAAATTCAATGCGGTGGAAATCTGATTGTAAATTATTGTAACAATGTGTAAATGTGTAACGAGGTTTTATAGACAAATGTGTTTTAAGCAACAAATTATTTGTTAAACATAAAAGAAAGTTGAATTATAATGTTATCAAAATCAGTGATAAAGTTCATTTAAAAATTGTAAATTCTTCAGTGTACATTTTGGTGTAGCAAAAATGTCTAGGGTGAGTAAACAGTTAATAAAATTTAATACATTGTGATTTAAGCAGTTTGAAATATTTTTTATGAGGAAGGTCTTGTATTATTTTTCCTGTTTACTGTTGGTGAACATTTCAATGCAAATTAATTATAATGTAATTGAGCAGTTCATTTATTGTTTGTACTTTGTCTAGGATTTTTCAAATGGCTATGGTAATTTTTATTGATATCACAACAATGAAATGAGTTTACTCTTTGAAAGGTCTAATTTTTGCAAATTATGTGAAGTTCAATTTAAAACCTAATTTTTATTACATCTCACTGGTTCCTCACATCTAGGTACATGTTATTTTTGCAGAAATTGAATCAATCACTTGGATTTCAAAACATTTATGAAGTTTTAATTTCTTTGTTCCCTTGGACTAGATAATATAACAAACAAAGTATAACATGACACATACATGCTCAGTAGATTACTTTATTAAAACCATTCTATATTTACTGGAAGTATTTATTATATTTAAATCCTCTATTGCAAACACACAATAGAAGCACAATTATTTTTTAGTGATTTCATATATTTCTCAGATCTTCTAGTATGTACTTGAAAAATTGAGAATTACAGTGCAGTACGGTATTACAGTAAGTATCTACAAAAATATTAGAACAATTGGACTAGGATTTCAAGTACAACTCTATAAATTAGGAGATGTAGAATCACATCAGAGGAACTGATCTCAACTCCACATCAATCCTGTATTAAAATGGAATAAATCTATTTGCATCAGCTAGATCATTGCTATCACTATATCAAATCAATCAAACCAAAAACACGCTAGAATTATTTTTTGCTTCTGATGAAAAAACAACTAAAATTGGGGAAATATTTAGGATTTGGTTTAGAGTTGTTGTTGCTTTTTTTCTTGTAGATTTTAAAAGGTCTGGCAAATTGATTAAGCCAATTCTGTGAAAGTTAATTTAAATTATTGGGCAGTACTCGTAGTTAATTCAGATAACTGAGTCAGAATAAAAAATATAATAATAAAACACCTATATATCTATATGTTTATTTTCCTTGACAATATCCCTTACTGAATAACTGAGCTTTTTTCTTCTGATTCCATCATAATTTGACATTTTTATAGTCTTTATCTCATACCTGCTACATCAAAATATTGGTAATATTTTTATTGTTGGCCATGTTTTTGTTTTTCTATAACAAAATAGAATTTAAAAAAATTTGGTTGAAGTAAACCAAAGTCAGAAATAATCAGTATCATAAGGTTTCATCCAAATTTTGTTATGGTTTATTGTTGGAATTGTTGTTAACCAATACACACTCAAATGCACAAAACCACAAAATTGATTGACTCACAATTTTGAAACAAGAACAATCTAATATTTCAGAAACAATAACAACTAGTGCAATTTATTAAAATTTCTAAAATAAGCCAAACATCTCAATATCTTTACAATCAGAAAGTGCACTTTCCATGCCCCCTTATAGATCCCATACCTAGTAGGCTATCATACTAAATTTCCAAACAATTAACACACTGGAAGTGTGAGTAGTCGGTGAGCAGTCATAGATTTTAAAACAAATTTTTTGTTTGTCAGTAGTTTTTGGTACTGTTGCTATGCTTGTTTTGGAATGAGAGAATTGATTTAGATGTTGGCTTCAAACAAAGCATGTTCTCAGTATATAGGTTATTCATCTAGTCTGTTTAATGATTGAAGATCAGAATGATATCACAATAATAACTATTTGTGTATCAAGAGCAGAAAGTAGTACTTTGGCAGTCGAGACAGAAAGTTGCCGGGCGACGCGTCAGCGGAGCGCGGCAATCTGTGGAACAAAGGACTTTCTGCTCGAAATACACACAAGATCTTTTCTACAATCACACCAAAATAAAATTAATTGCCATTAGCTTAGCAGTTTCCAGATCACAGTTTCGTGTACCTATGTACGTAGACAACACTTATTACATTAATGTCAGATATTCTTTAGATTTCCCTATTGCTCATTAAATTATTACGGAAAATACTGTTGGATGCTTTAACATTAGGCATTAGGCGTGCGCCAAAGTTACTGTCTGCTTAAGAGCGCCAATAATGTCAAATTATTACAGCTCGCGGAAATTATCAACTTTGCAGTTTCTTTTCAAGGCCCAAAAGACGACTTTCGTTAGTGATCGTAGAAAAAATAATTTTTTTAAATTATTTTTCAATGGAAGCTGAGTATTTATTATATTATCAAATAGTTTTCGCAGCATAAGCCAAACTTCTATAAGCAAACTTGGATACCTTTTATTACATTATTGTCTTTCAGCTCATGACACTTGCTGATAATGTAAATTGTAAATTTCTTGAGGTGTAAGTATTTTGAAAATCAGTTTTTTAGTTTATTGTGTTGAGGGTGCAGGTACAGAGAAATGCTTCAAGGATTTCAAATTATACTTTAAATTGCTTTTGCATGTTTTCTTATTATATACAAATTTGTGAAAGGTTATTTTCTAGATACCCTGCGTCGTATTTAAATTGAGTAAACAAATATGCACCAATGAAATTTTATTAAATAAATAGTTATTTTATAAAACAGAGGCTAATAGTATTTCATAAAGTGCGTCAACAAAGTATGTAGGTAGGTACTGCGTAATTATTCAGCTAACCATTTTCGCTGTACAGCGTGTCCCAATAAACTTTATATCACTATTAAATGATTTGTAAAAATCCAATAATACAGATTTCATTTACACCTATTAAAAATTATAACAGTTCTATTGAGTTAGCTGCTGCCTGGAAAAGGGAAAAATGATTCTGATATAGTTTTTTTCACGATCTAAGAAACTGACCTGACCTGAGATGGGATAATGACATGCAATAAAGCCATAGAACTATTAGCCGTGACAGAGACGTATAATAATAAATTATAACCTAAAAACTCTAAGTCTTTTGGGTCATAAACTCATAAATACTTTTCATCAAGTATAGTGCGGCTCCACGGTAAATCCGAAATGTTTTATGGTTTTATTGCATCTCAAGCTCGATCTCAAGCCTAATAAGTCAAATCAAGTCAGTTTCTTAGATCGGGAAAAGAACTGTACATTTAGACATGTTGATAAAGGGATTATGTTCTAAAACACTTAACTATGTGTTGCTGGACTAGTCCATTAAAATGTTACATTTTTTAGGCCTAAATTTGCGTTTGTCAGAGGACGCAATTTTATTGTTGGGACGTGTGGTAGGGATTAACAAAAATATGTGGGGCAAAATTTCCTTTTTTGTTACATAACTTTTTTTTTTGATTTTACCATGGAATTACTTCAAGCCAATATTGTAGGAAAGTCATCAACGAAAAATTTTACCTACAATTTTTTT
>CAJUYI010000133.1:96573-155595 GCA_910591695.1 Galerucella pusilla
GAACTATGTTGGACGCTGTAAGAACTCTTTTCAAATTATGAGATGCTGCGATATGAGACGCTAAGTTCACATACGTTTTATTGATATGTGACTTTTTTCTTTATTTTTGTTTTTTTCTGTATGTATTGTTGTGTTTAATTTTTGCTGTTACCAGATTGTGATCGCTATATACTTCAGCACTCTTTTAACTTTTACATTTATTACGTTTTTTCTTTCTTCGGTTTGCATTAAAATCTAGTCAAAAATTAGTTACTAATTGTTAGTTCTTTCAGTTGGTAAAATTCCAATAGTCTTTTACCATTGTTATTTCTTATTTCTTCTCCGTAATTACCTAGTATTTTTCTATATTCTCTGTTTTGTTTGCCCACCCTGTTGTTAAAATCTCATGCATTATATATGGTTCCTTCTAAGTCTTCTACAGTTCTTGTTAAATCTTCCCAGAATACTTCCATTTCTTATGCTTTTGCTTTTTGGTCTGCAGGTATGATTGTTATGAATTATTATTCTTTCGAAAACAGTTTTCCTCTTTAAAATTTGATTTGCTAATTCTGTGTACATGCTACCCCCGCTTTCTCTGTTTCATTTTAACACCACTATGTGTGTGGTTATTTTCTCTCAGTATCTGTCCTTGTCCCTTTTTTTTGTTTTTTTTTTGTTTAAGAAATTGTTGATATTTCTAGGTTTGCAATTTCGAATTCATTTATCAGTTCTATTTATTTTCCTTTAAGACTTCTGATATTCCATGTCTCTAAACTTTATGTCCTTGTTTTATTGATTAGTTGTGTTCCTTTTATATATTTTCTATTTAGTTTGTTATTGGTTTTCCATTTTTCGTTGTCGTATCCATAGTCTGTTTGTTCCGATTCTTTTTATCTATATCTGTCCTATCTAGTTTTTTGTTGTCATTTTACTTATTTTTCCGAGTTCTGTCGTCGGTGGTTTCAGGTGATCTTTCTCCTGATGTTCTTTTTTGGCTGGTATTTGTAGATTGAATCAATTCCTGTCTATTTTCTGTATGTAATTTGTTCGTTTGTATTTCGTTATTTATTATTAGTTTATTGTTTTTTATTATTACTTTGTGACCTTTGTTTTGTGCTTTTTTTAATTGTGGTATAAATGCTTTTCTTTCTCCTAGTATGTTTTAGGGGAATCATCATTGATCCATATTTAATTTCTTTAACTTGAATGAAACTTTATACTTTTTAACCTGTGTAATTTGTTAATTAACAATTAGATTGTACGTAGCCCGGTGAAGACTGATTGTTTTAACAAAAATTCTTTACTTTCAGGTGCTAGTGATGATGGAGCTAGTTGTGCAGTAATGCTAGAAATATTGAGAGTTTTGTCTAAATCAACAAAAATGTTGAGGCATAATATAATATTTCTTTTTAATGGGGGAGAAGAAAACTTCATGCCGGCCTCACATGGATTTATTACTCAACATAAGTGGGCTAAGGAAGTGAGTATTCCATTAGATTGAGAATTGAGTGTTGCTTCCATTGACGCTGTCTGACTGCTACTCATCGCACCCATGATCTGTTTTTGGCTTTAATTTTCCATAGGTAACCACCATATTCAGTGTGTCTACGTGAGTTGCCAAAGTTCAGATAATAAATTATATGTCATATAATATGGGATTTGTTAAAAAATTACTTGATCAGACGTAAAGTAGGTACTAACTTTATTTTGAAAAATGTACAATATTTATTAAAAAAGGAATATTCAATATTATTTATTTACGATAAAAATTTTTTTAATAATCTTATCTGCGATAACATTGAAAATTTAAATTTTAGTTTCAACATTGATGCAATACATTCAATAATTCATAAATATGATAAAATTAATCTTAAAATAAACTTTTATCTAAAAATCTACTACTATCAACAAAAATAAACTTGTACTTCCAATGTTATCGCACAGAAAACGTTTAAAAATAATTTCATTGCAAAGGAACAGTATTAAATATTTGGGAATAATTCTAGATCATTATCATCTTTTCTAAATATATAAAAATTTTCAATTTGGTCAAAAATAATAGTATATTAAGTACCAAGTGTCAAACAACGAGTTTTCACAAATGGAACGAAGCGGAAAGAGTGCCTTAGAAAACGAGTGACAAAAGATGGACTAAAGACGTTTTTGACACTAGGTGCTTACTATATTTTTTCTACACTCGCAGGAAAAGAACATAATTATATTCACAATATGACAGATAATGCCTGACGTGTCATTGAACAATCAAATGACACAGAACTAGAAAATTATGACGGAATATTAAATATAAATTACAGAAGTGACGTGATGTGACGTTTAACAAACAAAAGATAAACGAGATGTGACTTTTCGCACTTTCAATACTAGTGTTTAATGGTGTTGAGCACAAATAAAAAATGGCGTGTGTCATCGTTTGTGACGTATCTCCGGGATTTGGTTCTTTATTTAATTTGCTTTTTTGACGTATAGCTAACCTTAAATTTGATAAATACAATCATCAGGATCATATTCAGCCAAATTCAAAAAGGCTTTTAAATTATTAATTACCAGCTTTCTTTTCTAACTGAAAATACTTGAGAACTTTCAAAATATTGATGATTTTCTGTGTATCTGGGCATATTTGTGAATTATTATAATGAACTTAAAAATAAGATGAATATTCACTTTTCATAAATAATTATTGACCGTAAACAACAAAGTACAGACCTAACAAGAACTGTCAGTGAGACAGTAGATAAAGACGTAAGACACATTGCCGCTATGAAAGGTAGGTACGTCTGCGTCCTATTTTGAATGATGGTGAAATTTCTCCCGATTGATAAGTCGCGCAGGCGCGTAATCTAAACATCAACTAATCAAATATTTTGAGTCAAAGATTAGGGTAAACGTTTGTAATAAATTTAAACGGTTGACTGTGATATTTTGATTAGGATTAATCACAGACCTGCCTTTTTTCCATTCCTTCCGACGTAATGTGGACATTAACAATCGATGACGCACACCAAAAATGTTATCATAATATGTACTCACTTTTCACTTGTATCAATGTTGGTTTGATAGTAACGAAACCTTTAAATTTGATTTTTACTCACAAAATTAAAAAAAAGATGTTCAATAAATGTGATCATATCATGTTAAGTCAAGTTACTGATAAGTTTTGGAATAACTGAATATATTTTATTTAATAAAACATTAATAATCTAGTTAGGCATAAAATGAATACCTCAATATGCAACAAGTAGCTTGTTATAGTATTTCATATCATTACTGTGGAAAAAATAACGTATTATATTTGATTTGTGACTTGGGCATGGTTCTGGTTGGATTCGCGGAGATGCAATACAGTCGCGTTCAAAAATGTCAGACGAAAGATTGTCTGTCAGCGCTGGCAAGACTAGCTATTGAAAATGAATTACTTCGAAAAATGAATTATGAAAAAAATTTATTCTTAAAAATGTAGGAAAAAACCATTTGAACTAAAGTATCTAGATGCATGTGTTCTTGTTTAACACTTCCGATTATGTTATTTTAATGTTTGAAAATTGAAATTTTTTTTAATAATAATTTTAACCCCGAGTTTTTCCGGAATATGGAATTCTTATAGTGGGCCCCGCTGTTTTTTAGTTCCGGGCTTGGGAGAGTCAAATCCAATTTTGAGTTTTCCATAAATAGCCAACTTACGTAGGCACACTCTATATGGAGAATGAGTCTACTGACCAAAAACAAATGGAAGAAAAGTTGAGGTTTTACGTCAGTGCATCACTGGTGCAATGAGTAATAGAATAGCTATGGAAGCCATACTCAATTTTCCGCCTCTTGTTCCAACCATACAATATATTATCCAGCTAAACTGGAATATGCTGGAAACATGCAGTCAGTTTGAAAAGTTGGTGTGGTTATAACACTTATAAGTGTTAAGGCATTCACCAAATCACCACATTTTCGTAATTCATAGGTTTCCCAAAACTTTTTTATTTCCAGGTTCGAGCATTTATAAATTTGGAAGCCTGCGGAGCGGGCGGAAGAGAAGTATTATTTCAAGCAGGTCCAAATCATCCGTGGATCCTCGAAACCTACTCCGAAGAAGTACCTTATCCTTATGCTTCTTCCTTAGCCCAAGAAATTTTTCAGAGCGGTGTTATTCCAGGAGATACGGATTACAGAATTTTTAGGGATTTTGGCAACCTCTCAGGTAAAGCAGTAATTGTTGTTAATATATCCGAGAAAACGGATAAAGTTGTTATTAATCAATTAATTGCAATCTTAACTACTAACATATGAACTACTTTCGCGAAGTTGTTGATTCTGTTTCTCACTATTTTGACTTATCACTCTTACTTGTCTTCTCTTGTCATCTCTTTCTTTCCTTCAATCTCACTAATCTTTGATATCTTTTGTGAGTATGCGTGTTTAAGTGTGTGTGTCCAGGAGTCATTATTATTATTTTCATTTATGTCAAGTCTCTTCGCAAAGGCTTTTCCAATAAGATCGGTTAGATATTGAAATAATTTTGCTGCATAAAGATAAATTTATGGCCAACATTGAGGCTCTCTTCCAAACACTCCGAATCCCAGCTCGTTTTACATGGTACTTGAATTAAGGCAAAATATTATCAACATAGTATGAAAATGCCTAGAATCAATGAACAAGACCAGTATCACATCGTCACATTACTCTGGGTTCTAGGAAACACTGGAATATAAGGATGCAAAGCCGCAGAAACATCCTTTGAGGACTGGAAGGACCTTTCTACGGTTTCAGCATTTCGAAAAATGGTCTATTGACATGATCCAGTATGGCTAAGGATCTGCAACTAAGCGAGATCAAAATAATGGATAACTATCAGAGTAGAACTGTACTTAGAGATTTGGCTGACTGACACTTCAAAAAGTTCAAACTAATAGAATGCAGATTCTGTGGAGTGGAAGATTGAGGTTCTCTTACTTGTGCATTATATTACTCCACAGAACTCTAGGGCACCACTAGTACTCCACTTGGAAAACTAGCAGTCTCTAAGGCTTTCCTTTGCTATTTGTGTTTTCCTGTCCACTTTTTTAGTAATCGGTGATGTCATCCGATTTCTTTGGAATATTTATTATTATTATTATTATTAAATGGAGTATTTTCAGGTTTAGACTTCGCTTGGTCAGCGAATGGATATGTATACCACACAAAATTCGATTCAGTGGAGCAAGTACCGCTTGGATCTCTTCAGAGAACAGGAGATAATATCCTAGCACTGGCTAAGGGTATGGCACAGGGTCATCAAATATCCGATATTAAAAAATACCAGCCGGGTAATTTGGTATTTTTCGATTTCTTAGGAGCTTTTGTTATTCGATGGCCTATGCTAGTGGCTGATATAGTTAATTTATCATCTGTGATATTTTCGTTATATACTATTTATGGAAACTTCAAGAAGGCTGAAACTACCGACGGTATGTAATGATTTATTTTCTACAAATAACCTTCTCGTGCAATTGCACGCGTAGTCACTTCATTTCCAAGTTTGAATATCACTTCCAAATTTGACATTTCTAAAATACTACAAAGACAATTATCATTTTTTATTGAATGCCAACAAGTACATAAGTACTTATATTATTTAGGATGAATATTAACATTGGTCGCGTTCATCCCAACAAAGTTGATCAGGTAGCGATTTTTAGAGTGATCCATCAGTTCGTTATTCTGCTGAACGTGCTGATAAAACCATCGACATAATATGTCAAATGTTAATGAATACAACAACAACAACTCAATTTTATTTGATATATACAACAATTATGAAATAGGTATCACTTCTAGCCATTAAAAAATGGGATTAAATTACGATAAATTGAACTCCCCACTTTGGAGCAAACTATGAAGAGTTGAATTTCCTGACAAATTATACAATTTATTATTGAAACAATAAGTCACCTCCAGCTGTTCACTCATTTTCACTGAAATACAAACTAAAATATCTCCAAACAAAGATATTTATAATATGTTTTCAGCATATGTCATAAATGACAGTTAATGCATCATCAATCGGTAGCATGTAGCGTAGTTTAATTCTGATTGAAAAAATGGCGACTGATATCACATCGCTCAATCTGATCAGTTAACAAAACACGCGTTCAGCAGAAAATTGCTGATCGCTTCGGTACGTTGTGATGAACGCGACCAATAATAATTGTACAGTTTGTATTATCACTCATATTTGTCAAGAACTGTCAAAATATTTTGTATATATTGAAACATCATTTCCATAGCACTCGGTGACATTGTTAAATAATTTGAAGTGCTGTTGATTTAAGAGCAATAATATATCTATTTACAATTATCTAGCTCAATCATTTTAACGATTGCACGAAAAATAGTGTGTATGCCATTACCGCGAATCTTTTTAACGACCTCAAGATTATCTTGCCTCGCCTCGGTGATAACTGTTCTCTCGGAACGTTAAAAAGGTATTTCGCGGCCTAGGCATACAAATAACTATTTTTTTGGAATATTTGAAATGAAAATAGAAGCTTTTGAATTTTTTTTCTATGTTTGTTATTAGTCTGGGTCCGGTTGAATAATATGTAAAAGTTATAAACAATTTTTTTTCCTCGAAAATCCCGAAAGCTTGCAAAAATATGAAATTTAAAAAAAAGATCCTGGAAGAGGAGATTTCATAAAAAAAGTTTTGCCACCCGCAGCATTGTCACCTATATTTATAATTTCAAGGTGAAAATAGCTTTACAAATGGATGCTGACACAAATGAAGAACCCCCTTTTAATTTCACAAATAAATGGATCCCTGTGGGTTTCGAAAGGTTTAATGAAAGAAAGAAAACTTACATGTAAAGCAATTTTATTTAGTGTGACAACTCTCTAAATCAGACTGATTTTCTTTATATCTGAAATTTTACTTCCCAATTAAAAAATATTTGTAGTGTGTCACCAACTAGCTTATTAAATTTTAATCTTACGTCTTTGATAGAAGGAACTTTCTACAAATAAACCAGTTGTAAAAATTTTATAGCTTTCCCGTGGTAATTGAATTTTTTGCTAATAAGTAGGTGATTCCATTTTGAATATTTTAGCGTACTCCCATAGCAGATGAAAGTTAAGGAAAAATCAACAAACATTAAAATTTTCATCTCACGCCTATAACACAGTACACCAGTACACTGTGCCCTTAATATAGATTTGCTTAAAAATTAATTAGCCCCTTTTATTTATTTTGATTGAATTGTTTTCAACAACATTAATTTTCTCAAAAAGTTCTAGGTCTAGATACCAATACTTGATGCTCAATTAACTTTTCTAAATAACAGAACATAATATCTTCTTTGATCCTATTCTCATTATTATTTGTTTATTTGAAATCACTATCAAAAAGATTGTAGCTTAATTTACCAAAACTGAACAAAGATTATTATAACTTACTATTTTGTAAAATTATAAAACTGATTTTAATTATTTTTAGGTCTAAAGAATAAACAATATTCAAAAAGGCTTATAGGTTGTATGATAATTGCTTTTCTATCTTGGGTAATATCTGTCATATCATCATTAGGAATAGCAGCACTTTTAATTTGTTTAGGACGTACGATGAGCTGGTACGCCCGTCCTTTATGGATTTTCTTTTTATATGTAATACCTACTCTAGTCATATCCATGGCCACGGTACTTCTACACGCCAAAAGATTTAACAAGGTATGTTTAATACACAAATTTAAATGCTACACTTGTTTTCAATTATAGTTAAACTATTATAGTTATCGTGTGTCATATAAAGTAAAGTATGCACTGGCTGACTTTTTGAATTTAGCGAGCAGAAACTTTTCTTCAATTTTCGGTACTTACACTTTTATGTCTTGCTTAAGGATATTTTTTTGTGAAACACCTATTGTGTTAAGTTAACAATAAATTGAAATAAAACATGTTTTAGGACATTGAAACTTCTCCTTGGACATTATTCCAATTATATTATGATGCATATCAACTACTTTGGACGTTAGTATTGTTATTGGGAGTAGCCTTAAGGTTACGTTCCAGTTTCATAGCACTTATTTGGGTGTTTTCGGCGGCATTAGGAAATGTATTGAAGTCCGTGCTATTTGGTAAATGGAGAGGTGAGTAGTTTTATATTATTATCATTACATTATTAGAAACTTACCCTAAACTTAATACTTTGTGAATTTCACTACCAACTTCTACAAGATTTATTCGTTAATGGTGTGACATTTTGTAATATAAGTACAATTTGTTGAATCTAGGTCTATATATCTTGTTCATTATAAATTCCGCCTCATAACTGCACCATGTTTCCAAACCATTGAATTAGTATGAGAATCTAGTAAAATGTCAAATGAAAGTTTTTAATGCCACTGATGTTTGTTTGAGTTTAATATTTAATTTATCAATTAAATAATTTAACTACGAAACGTGTTCCTACATATATATAGTATTTAGTTGAAGTTGCAAAACCAACTGATGTGCTGTCACTGACGGCACTTTGGTCACGTGAGACAGGATTTATACTGAACGAAGTATATACTGGTCGTATTTTTAGATCTTTTTTGGTATAATAATATAATTTTAAGTAAATTTAAAGTGCATATGAAGAACTTCCTTTGTACCAGGTTTCAGCTTTTACAATTGAGAAATGACAAAAATATGAACTTTGAAAAAATGACTAATTTTTCGGTTTTTTCAAATTTCCTCCTTTCCTAATAATCCGATTAACTCACTCGACCCCTCATTTTTTTCGTATTTTGATTACCTACTATGTATCTATACCATTGAGATAGCTTCAGTACTTTCTACGGTATATGAAAATATCTAAAAAAAGGATGTTATTTTTTTTGTCCAAAACATCAAAATTATACTACGTGATGTCTTCTATACGATGGCACCATCCGTTTTCTACTAGTATAAAAAATTACTATACTTGCACGCTCTATTACTTGTCCTGGTACTTATTGATTAATATAAACATTTTTGTTTTGCAGATTCGAAGTGGCTTCTTCTCCACATATCAGTATTTGGACTTCCATTCGTGCAATGCTTCTACTTAATTATAGGAGCCCTTTATCTCTTCATTCCAATAATGGGTCGAGCAGGATCTGGAAGTCACGCAGAATTCCTTCTTTCGATCTTTGTGACTTCTATATTCGCAAATTTGTTCACTTTCGTCGTACCATTAGGAATATTAGTGAGAGGAATCGAGAGGATTTTTAGCCTTTTGACGGGATTGTTCCTGTTGTCTCTAGCTTTACTAATATTAACTCCTTTGGGATTTCCGTATTCGGGAGACCCTGGGGCATTGGCGCCACAAAGATTCATGATAGCGGTAGGGTATTAATTATTAATTCGATTGATTTATAAAACAATTAATTCGGAAATAAATTTTTAAAATTTCAGCATACCCATAGGACATTCCACGATATATCAGGAAAAGTCCTAAACGAATCAACTGGTTATTGGTTGGCCAACATGGACCCCAACAGTCCACATTCTGTGGATAGACACGTTCCTGTTATGCAAAATGCAGAATTAGTTACCAAAGACTGTGAAAGTTACCTATACTGTGGGTTGCCATACCTGGTACCTGTGTTGACAATGATATGGAAAACACATTGGTTACCAGGTCCACCTCCCCCTATTTTAAAACATGTTTCCATGAACATTTTAAATAGAACAGCCACTGCTGTTGGAGAAAAAATCGTAATTAAGATTGATGGTAAGTTATAACACAATTTATTCTTGGTGAATTGTTAACTTCAAATAGGTTTCATTATTTCATTATTCTCAGCACTGTATATAAAATTTCCAGTGGCGGCGAAATGCTTCATTAATGTAATTTTGAGGGTTGTAAATTATTATTTTATGTCTTTATTTATGAATAATTGCTATCCACTATGACTTTTTTGCTAAATGTTTTACTCAGGAGTGATTACTTATGGTCCAATAAATCACATTAGTAAAAAACTAATAATACGATTTCATGTGTGTTGAAAATGTCACGTTAAATGTATTCTCACTCGTTATCTTCCGAACGCGACCAATAGGTATAAAGTGTAATTAATGTTAATGTGATAACCTTGAATTGTATTACAAATTTTATGCAGGTTAATTTTAATCCACCATATTAATTTGAATTACATTTGAGAAGCATTATTTAACAATTGTTCTATTTTTACAAAATTGTTTTGAGTAACAAATGTTTCACAATACTCACTGGGAAAATCACCAAAAACGTTATTATTATGCTCGAGTTTCTCGAGCGCATTAAATGCCGTGTTAAAGCTTCTCTTAAAAGTAATAGAAAATTTACAGATAGGTATGTTATCGTTAGTTACCACACTCACATGATTCATAATTTATTGAAGAATATATATCTTACAGCAGATGTAACTTTATAAGGAAATCGATGGAATATTGTTTTCACCTTAGAAATGGCCACCATTTCCTTATTAGATACAACCAGATATCTTGGAATATTCCAGAATATTCCGAGACATCCCCATCCCTAGTAATCTCAGTACATCCTCAGACATACCTCGAAATTCTGGTACATCCACAAGCTTCTACACCAGACATTCCCAGCGGCTTATCCCCATAGAGATACTAAGCAACAAGCCAGCTCGGAACCCATCAGCATCTAAGAGAGAGATATAAAATCGGAGGCTTTCTCTAATAGCACATATGCGCCTCTCATTGATCTCTGATTGACTATCTCTTTCCCTCTCACCGGAGCTCAGACGGACATTCTCACTGACCCAGAGGCCTATGGATTATTGCCTCTATAATATCTAAATTACCTTAACGTTTATCACTTGTTCACTACGTTAGACTCTAATAAATAACAATAAAGGATTTTCCATTATTCCTATGACACCTAAATATTTTGTAAAACAAGGTATATATTTAATTTTTTATATTCAGGTCCTACACATATTGGTGTTATGATATCTCCAGTACCTGGAGTTGAAATTAAAAGTTGGAGCTTACCGCCTGGTAAACCTTTGGCGGGCCCGTTATGGAACGGACGAAAAACCTACTTTATTTATTATGCTTATGGTTTGGAACCTGTTCCGTTGGTATTCTCAATAGATTTTACAGTAAGTTATTTTTATATTAACTTTTCATCGTAGCTAAGGGCTAAACTAGAAAATGACCAGGGACCCGGACCGAAATGAAATTGACGGTTAGGTTCCGGTTATTACCACATTTTTGAAAAATCCGGTTCGGTACGGTAACGGTTCTCAAAAAAAATTTAGGTTCGGTCCGGTTCTGCCAAATTTTTTTCGGCTCGATTGATTTTTTATAATACCTTCATTATACAGGGTTATTCAATAATTACCCACCCCTTATTATCGTTATTCCTTATTGAAAATAAAGTTTCACATAAAAGTTGTGTGGTTATGACTGTTTTTTGTTGAAATGCTGTAAAATGTACAGTAGCTTGCAGATTTTGGGGGATACAAAAAAATTATACTTTTTTAAACGGGATACCCACCCTATATATTTTTACATTTTTATAATTTTCTCAGCGAGCTGATTCGAAGGATGTATCACGCTTGTTGTCTGGATAATAAAGATCTGCAGCCTCTTGAAAGATCACATTTTTTGAGTGAAAAATCACATGAGATTTCCAATTTTTTATTGTTTTCATTAGTATTCCGCAACGGATTTATATAATGAAAGAACATAAAAAGTATATCAAAGAAAGGGAGTTCTTCAAGTCAGGTATTTGCAAACATGCTTGGGAAGAGGAGCATCAAATTCAATGGGATTCGACAAAAATAATATTGAAATAGCCCAATAATAAAGACGAAAAATCAAAGAAAATGCTTTAATACAACTAAATGCAGACAAATGTGTACCTAGTATTTCAGCCGAATGTATTCAAATTTGGTTACCAATGTTAGAAAGAGAAATTTCCAATAATCGTTATCAGGTTAGCATCATAAGTTTTTATCCAGGTTTTCTTATGATTTATCATTGGAATAGTTGTTAAGCGAAAAACACTTCAATACACAAAATCACCAAACTGAGTTATACATATTTTAAAAACAAAAATAATCATACACGAAAAAAGTAACAACAAACTCGTTTTATTAACAACATTTCCAAAATAAGCTAAAAAAGCACTATCCCAATAAAAAACCGTTCCTGGAACGGGCACTTCGCTGGACTCCATTTCTAGTAGACTATCATATCGTTAGAATGTCATAAAATAAAATATTTTATTTCAAATTTTACCAGAGATGTGATCTGCTATGAATGGACCTTAGTAAAATTTGACAACAGAGTTTTGTCGTCTTAAACTTCAAAATATTATTGATTGTCAAATTTTTTTCGTTGTGTCAGATAGGGACCAGAAATTATTTTACTACTACTTAATCTTGACAATGGTAGCTGGAACGCTACCGAAAAGTCGAAATAAAAAATAAAAAAACATTATTGTGGTTTAATTCCCAAAAAAAGAGATGAAAGGATATTGAAGAAAATTACCTCTAACCAAAGATAACATCAGCTACGAGAAATTATTTTTTCCTTGAACTTTGCTAAAACCCAGTATAAAAGGTAACAAACCTTCCATTTACATAACCCAAAATAATTTACCACATCGTCCCTACTCTAAAAAGTTTTGACCCTTTAGCGAAACTAGCGCCACCAATTTTTCCTCCTTCTGCCTGTTCTGTTATAGAGATTTTTGTGCCACCCACTTCCTTGTGGCCATATTTATTGTCGACTTTGCGACTCTGCAGAAAGATTCCGGTCCAATGAATTGCATTGATGAGCCTTATATGGCCGTTTCATCTACCAGTTCGTTGCCCTTATGATTCACGATCCCTTGTATATAACAATTCATTATTTTGATAATTATCTTTTTCAGACGCCGAGAAATCATAAACGACCTACAATGGATTTGGCAGTAACATCCCACTACTTGTTCGGTCCAGGCAAAGCCTCGAAAGAATTTAAACACCTAATCAATCAATTTCCATCATGGACGGCAATTAACTATTGGACGGCATCATATGAATCGTGGATAATTTAAAAATAATTTCATTTTAACAATCAGTATTGACATTCAGGTTCTTACGCCGGCTCATATCTTGCCAAAGTCAAATTTGCCTTTCACATTATAGAGATTTTAATAAAGCCAAATCGCTTACTGCTACATATTTTACTGCACTTATTGTCTTCTTCCAGTAAAAACGATTCTAGGTTTATGAATTGAAAAAAGCTATACGAGGTTGCAGCTACATAAGAAAGAGTAAGTGGCATACCACTAGCGGGTGTTCATCTAAAGTTTTCAAGCACTAGGAGAATATTTTTTAGTATAAAAAAGCATATGCTAGATTTTGCCAGTGTTTTTGATAATGTTGGTAACTAAACTGGGTTTTGGCACAAAAGTCTGACAATCTGCAAAAACTTTGTATCTATTTACAGGGCGGTCTACATAAACCCACTGGGTTAGTAATGGTCAAACTTCTAAATTACATCATTACACCAGAACTCTAATTCGTAAATATTGATTATACATTTTTGAATGAACACTTTATATTTATTTCACTTTATTTGTTATAATAAATATATAAAACATCCTATGATTTCAATAATGACGGCTTAATTGGTAGTGATGTCTTTTTCACATGAGAAACCGTTAGTCAACCGGATGAGTTTTGTGTGTTGTTACTTGTCCGATTGACTGACGGATTAAGATCCTGACATCGTGAAACCACACTAATATTGGTGTTTTAAAAAATACTAATAGTAGAATGATATAAATGTACAAGTATTTCATCATATATTATTTTCTTAGATTGTTTTTGAAGGGGTCTAGTAAAGAGTTCCGGATAAAATTTAACACGATAATTGAGGAATTAATCTCACTAGTGTCACGTTTTGTGCATTTCACTTCTTATACAATTGCCATTCAGCTCTCTACGTTGTCAATCTATTCAATGGCATCTGAAATATGACTTTTGACAAAAAATAAAAAAAACGGTTTTGAATTAATCTCGTAGCGGTCACCTCTAATATATTTCAATCCTCATACAATTGAATTTCATTTTCCTGCTCTGTCAATCTATCAACAATGACGTCCACTACTCTTATGACATTGACATTCGTTTTCTCTCGCTGTCATTCTATCAACAATGATAGTTTTTTATTCAAACTGCTATTGTAGATGTTATAACCTACATGCCATTTTTTCTTCTTCTCATATTTAATAGGGATAAAAATATTTACTTGTCATAATCGAGGAAAAATTTATGTTCCATATAAATATAAGTTTTATCACGGTTGACATGGCTTAAGTACCGCCAGATGCTGTAACGCTTCATATTAATTATGGACCAATAATACAGTCAATTTTCTCTTGCTGAAATTCCATTACTTCTGAATTTTTGTGTACTATACTAACTTCGGGTATTTCTCTACTTGTTAAATCCGCTCTTCTTTTTCCGCATACGGAAAATTATCCAAGCGAACTTTGCTCGATTTCTTATAAGCAAAATTATTTCTAATTATTTTATACTGGATTGAAAAATTTGTTGTGTACATAATATAATAGTCAATAAAAACAAAAAGACAAAAAATTTCAATTTGCTGGAGTATTTAAAAAAAAACTTTAATTAGGTTAATATTATTGTATGTCACTTGAAAATTATATTTAAAGTTTGTGCGACTGTGTAACTAAGATGCTTATTATGAATTGGAAAAATCTCTTGAATGTCCAATACTGATTGTTATTCTATTTAGAACTGATATTAGGGGAATTAATTTAAAAAAATTGCAATGGCTGAATTATTTACAAATAATTGAATAATTTAAAAAATGTATACCAAAACCAAAAGAAAAACACAAAATGTAATAAAATGAATACAAAATGTGAAAATATTCCAAGTTTTAATTTTTGCTTTATTTTTAGAACTGTTTATCGAATTGACTTTATATAGAAGAGCAAACATTAACAGATTTTCCTAGACACCTCAGTATTTGGGCTTATTGTGCTCCTGGTTGTACTGTTTATACGTTTAAGAGACTAGTTGTTTTTATCAGGCTTAACACAATTTCTACTAGATCCTTCTTAGATAAATTCTCCCTTGAGCGCTATACTTCCAGGAGTTTATCTCCAATGAGCCAGTGCTTCGCCTATCTCTTCCTTTTTCGTGCAAAACTGACAAATAGGCTCATCCCTATATATTACGAATCATTCTTTAGCGATGTCCGATGAGTCATTTTACATGTTTGACCCCTGGATAGATGTATTATTCCATTAGTCATCGCCTCCGAAGGTGTTTTGACGAGGAGTTTGCCAAGTTCCTGCTTAGAGAATTGGCTCTAGTACATATGATATTTTTTTTAATACGTCGAGATATACATTCCGTCCTGCAATTTTGTATACCCGAAATGGTAGTTCAGTAACCCTTTTTTTATTAAGGTATCTGCCGTTTAAGTACCTGCAATACATAAGTGGTTTGCTAAAGTTAAGAGCTTCTGTAGTTCCAGATCATTCTGGATCTAATCTGGTGGCATGCGTGGATTTCCGCATAGAATACGAATGAAAACTTCCCATCGGTGCGTAGACATTGCACATGGGCTTAGCACCAGTTCATGTTTCTTTCTGTCAGTGCACCATACCAACGTTCAATCCTGAATGCTTGTTTCCAACACATTCCAGTTAAGCTGGATGGTTGTTTTCTTCAATAAAGGCATAAAATTTAAGAATTGAAGAAGAACACTTTATGTTCTATTTCATTTCTATTTATTTAGCATTTTTTGTACTGTTGATTTAGGCATTTGTCATTTATGTCAAAACTTGAAAATTCCCAAATTGAAAACCCCTACATTTCAGAAGCATGAAATTTCAAATTTTCTCTAGCTTCTTTTTTTGCATTTACTGTTTTGAGCTAAGTCCTTTGCTTTTCTACAGCTTCTCCCTCATTTATACAGCAATTATCTCATTCCAAGCTTTTCTTGATGTGCCACTTTTTTTATATTCTTCAATTTTTGCTTTATATATTTTTTCTCAACCGGTCTTCATCCATAAGCTGTGAATATCCCCACCATTGAGGTTGTCTTACTTTGTATTCCTAGGTCTTTTCCTACACCTACGCTTTCCACTCTTTCCTCTTTTGCTACACGTTTTCCTCTACTTAAATATTTCATCTCTGTCGTCTGTATATTCCTTTTTTTTGTTGTCCTGTTAACACCCTTTTTCACATCTATATGAATATATTCTTTTAATATCGTATCTTTAAATATTTATTCCTCATTTATAAATTTGGTATTCATGACATAGTATAGTTTGTTAGTTTTAACCATTCTTTTTTAACGTGTGAAAAAGTATTAAATAAGTACATAATTATTAAAATCGTGATTTATTCACGTAATATTCAAAGAGCTGTAAAAATTTGAATGCCGCTCCTTAATTTCAGTTCTGGATTATATAAATATTTCAGTCAGTGCTTATTTTGAAGCATTGTTTATTTTATTATAAATCTCGAAAGAGAATATTTAATATTTTGTGTGATTATGGGTTGTTCTTTGACTTAGATAACCCTTTTCTTATTATTCCAAAGCGCAGTATAAGTATAATTTAATAGGTATTTCCTTATTTAATAGTATTTAAACTATGTACTTCAAAATGATTTTTATAATTTTTTTATTTATTGATATATTATTATTTAAAATTTTATTTCCAAACTTCATATTTCTATCACAAATAAGTTGGACGTACATTTAAAGGAGTAAGTAATGTGTATAATCATTGTTTACAAAAATATTTCTGTCATAAACTTGGCATTTCTTCAAAATTTATGTCTCCACATCTTCTACTTCATTGTTCCACTATTTATTTAATCCTTCATTGCATGTGTCCTGGAACCTGGAATCCACAGTAAGGGGACGATGTATGATGTAGGTACTCATCAAAAACAACGACGTTAACAAAGAAGGAAAGGGAAAAATCGAGAATAACTGAGGGGATTCCCATAATAACAATATTGGGGACTATTAAAATAAATGAGAATGAATATAGAATTAGACGAACCATGAAATTTTGGACGATCAGAAAGGTGAGGACATGGGAAAAAGAATAAAATTACGAGTTAAATGGCTAGGTCACGTATGGAGAAAATGAGCTAAATCAGTAACCTACAATATCTTGCAGTGGAATCCAGGAGGAAGGAGGAGACGTAGTAGGCCATGTCAAAGTGGCAAAATAAGGTAGGGATAGACCTTGGTACTGATTTACCTCAATTAAGCGGATTTAGAAAACATAACCACACATGGAGTGTTAAGCCATTATCTATATATATATTATAGAATTGACCCTTATATATTTTATAAATCCCAGTCCCTTCTTTTGATCCGTTTATATACCCTTGAATGGCATTTTTTCCAAGTCTGGTAATTATGTTGAGATCCCATTCCTTCTTGCTTCTTAATTCCGTTTTTAAGGAATAATTATCCTTCAATTTATTTTACCTGTAGCTGATTATCTATTTAAGCATATTACTCATCCCTTAAATATAATGACTGGTTTCAGTGGCTCATTCAGTTTTGCTAATATAAAATTTGCGAGATCAAACTGACTTGAAAAAACCTTTTATATCAACTTTAATTCAAGATTCACCGCTGGAAGTACACTGATAGTGCCAAGGGTTGTAGAATTTAGTGCTTGAGAAATAGCTATTTGTATTACGAGGGAGGAAGGGGAAACTGCCAGTCATCTACCCGCAGGACTACTGCCCGACGCGAGGAGGAGGACAGTAATAATCCAAGGGTTGAAGAGATACTGGGATATCAATAACAATTTCTCAATGAATTCCAGGGATTATTTGAAATTAAAAATGTTGGCAGTCTCCAGTTCAACTCAAGCTACTATTAAAAAAGTAGTGAACTGTCAATCGGCTTAGGTCCGAAAATTTTGTTGGGGTAAAACTGGATGTGATACTACATACAAACATTTACATTTGTCTTATTTTTCTTACCTTAATTTTTTTTATATATAACTTCTGAACTATGATTTGTATTATTTGTGCCTTAGGACTAGTGAAGTCAAAAAAGTATTGCTACATTATTTATTCATAATAAATATTTAATTAAATTTGTACACATAAATATGCTCTGTGATTTTTTAATAATTACGCTTTTGCAATTTAATTTCAATCAACCAATGATCAGTTGAGATAATTATAGGATATACAAAAACATATTTGTCTAGTATAGTTGGTTCAAAGATATTCCGTACCATATTGGTAATATGATTACCTCTTAACAATGGACTAAACATGTTATCATAAACATTAGCGAAAAACAAAATATCAGTACTTTTTCATGGTCATTTCTTGTAAAACATACATTAAACTAATTACAAAGTGTATCCTTTGGGCCGGCTGTTCAATAAAGGTACAAGCGATGAACTTATTTTAACATTGTTTTGAACTAATCTCAGGACTTCGGTGGTTTGCAGAGTTAATTTACTATCATATAAATTATATGACATTTTGTTTGATAAATATCATTGTGCTATAAACCATTCCAGAATGATTCCACAGACAGGTCGGCTATATTGTTCTGGAAGACTCATATCATATTCTATTTAGTATTTGTAAAGTTTCCATCATTTGAATTGAATATAATATATAACATTGACATTGTTCTACACAGTCTGTCTGACTTACAGCACATGCCTAAACACACAAGCTTCAACTCCAACTGATCGGTTGTCCGACCTGTCAAAGTTAGGTGTACTGGAATGGTATTAGAAAATCCTGCAGCCTGTCAAATTATAGGCATCCCAGTGCAAACAAAAATATGATTTTGGTCGTTTGGTATACACAAGAGAGATTAACTTATGTCTGGATAATAATAATAAACAATAATTGTTATTTATGTACCAATGCAGTAAAGTGATTCTTTATCGGACGAGTCTGAAATTATGAGACGAGCGAAGCGATAAAGCGAATCCGATAAAGACACTTTAATGATGTGGTGCATACCAAATTTTATCGCCAACTGCTCAGAATTCAGAATATAAGAAACTGAGGTATATTTCATTGCATTCTATTATGACAAAGTAAACAGCACATATAGAACAAATCTACTTATCATTTGCTATATTTAAATTGAAGGTACACCCTGAAGCATTATTAAAGTTAATTCCTGTCAAGTCAAAGGAGTTCCAACAATAATTTGTTATGAATAAATCGCAAGAAACCTATTTTGGAGCCGTAACAGGGAGAAGCGTGACACTGACAGATGATGATTTTCGAGTAATGTCAAAGTCAATAGTTATCTGTTTAACTAGGCAGCAAAGTAGTAGATTGACTGCCGAGGCTGAATTCATAGCCGAGCGTAGCGAGGCTAGGAATTCAGCTTAGGCAGTAAATCTACTTTGCTGCCGAGTTGAACATATAATTTTTTCTCCGATTGTTCATAATGATATAGGAGGATATTGTATTTGCAAATTATCTGAGGAAAGAAAAGGTGGCCTATTCGTTCAAAATTGTAGTAATTTTACCATCAATGTTAATAACAACTAAACATATGTTTTTAAATTCTTGTTAAAAGTGTTATGTAATAATTGCTAATAAATGTTTACGTCAAATGTTTTATTCCAATTGAGTATAATCACTTTGTTGCCTAGGCAGGAAAACTAATACTTCGCTGATTGATATGTGTCAGCAAAATTAATATTTGATGCCAATCGGAGAAAAAATACTTTACCTGCCGCATATGTCACTTAACCTGCCGCATATGTCACTTAACCTGCCGCAAATGCGTAAAGGAAGTAAAGTAAAGGAAGGTAAACTGTTTGTTTACTTCCGGAAATCAATCTGATAATTGACGGCTTTACTGACGGTTGGCGATAAAAACTTTTTTCTACTTCCGTCACTAAAATCGCATTTAAAACACGGTTTTGACATTAGCAAAACGTCACTTTAAACACCATTGTTTAAAGTACGAAAATACACATCTCGTTTATATTTTGTTTCTTAAACATCACATCAAGTGTATCTTATGTAATTTCTATAGTTAATATTCCGTGATAAATTTGTAGTGCTGTGTCATTGTTCTGTTCTGTCAGTCATTGTCTCTCATCTTGTGAATATAATTGAAATAATATACCTAATATAACTATGTATTTTTTTCCCGATGGCGTAGAATAGTATAGTATAGTAAGCACCCAGTGTCAAAAACATCTTGTCACTCGTTTCATAAGGCACTCGTTCTGCTTCGCTCCATTCGTGCCTAAGATAACTTGTGACTAAAGTAACGTTTTTGACACATGGTTCTTTTTATACAATTATGCTGCATAAGTGGATTTTGGACTATCTTTTGGTTGTGTTTAACGAATAAGAAATGAACTAGGGCTGATTTATTAATTAAAATACCGTTTCCGTCGACTGTGTATTACCATACGCTATTAACGTTCCCAATATTAGACAAAATCATACATGACCCCTATTAATTCACGATTTTTCTACAGGCAACCCAACGCACATCTTATACTTACATTATATTTATATTGACAGTTACATGTGGTGTAGGCAACCAAACATACATTTCAATGCCATTATTTATTTTTGACAGTACTAACCTATGAAACAAATAAATATTTTCAGTTTTTAAATGTTGAGAAAAACGAATACAACTTATACAGACGACGAATAAGCTTTGTAACTAACACGAATATTAAAAGCCAATTAACAATCTCGAACATTGTAAATGGCCCTCATTAATACACTTGTTGGTTAAATAACTATTATCTATTGATTCATTTTTTACCAAAAATTTTCATCTACCATGTCTAGAATAAAATGTTATTAGGTATCCATTTATTTGTAATAATTTATTTATCATAAACGCACGATGAAATGTAGAAAGGAGGCTAGTTTGTGACAATTCCATTTGTCATAGGCGTACGATAAACTTTTTTATAGGGGCTGCTTAAAAAAGTGCTGATGGGCACAATCGGTAGAAGATTATACAAATACTCTCCTTTTCCAAAATTTCGATAACTAAATTGGTACGTTTTTCAGTTGTTCCTTTCTAATTTGTACCTTTTAAACTTTGAATAATATTATCACTTCTTATTAGGTAAGTATAGCTCGTACAGTATAAAAACCGTTTTCCACAACGTCTGTCACTGGACTATGTTGCCAAGCACTTGAAATATTTATAGTATGAATATCTGGAAGTTTATCAAATCTTCTTTTTATTCGGTTATAGGTTAGCTTTCGCATTGTCTAACAATGGCTTTAGTTATTGTTTACAAACAAACTTTAAACATTAATGACACTTCACGGCTAGTGCAATGTTATTTACAGTTACTGCATTCAACTGCTACACCTGCTGGGAAATATCAATATTTCACCTGATGAACCAGTTTTTAACGCAGCAACAGTGAGCGCTTTTGCCAACATACCATTAATTAATGTTAAACTGAGACTGCCGTTAGTTTGACTTTGATATTGAATTATCCAACGTTTTGTATTTCGTTTGAATTCAATTACAAAATGTTTCTTTAAATATATATTTACATTTTTTAATAACATGCGACCCATAAATTATAATATTTATCAAGCTTAAAAGCGGCAAAACATAATGATTGAGAGCAGCAAACGAATGACATAATACAAAGGAACGTCTCTGTATCGGCACTTTGTCACGTGGAAAACGGTTTTAACAATGGATGAGCTATATAATCAATAAATGCTTGATTATGTAGATTGATATGTATATATGATAACATATTGTAGATAGGTACTTTTGTAGTAGTTATAGCATAAAGTGATAAAGTAAACACCAAATTTTTTATACTTTGTATTTTTGAATGTTCGGTGATAGCTCACACACCAATTGTTAGCTTTATTAAATACTATTACCATTGTTATAGAAGTCAATTAAATTTGATTTACTCGCCGTTTGTTTTATTGAAACATTTAAATAAATATCCAACTCCACAGCTTCGTGAAATAGTTTTTTGTCGTACAAGCCACTCAACACCAAAATAAGATTTAAGTAAGTATAGTTTTTACTTTACCGACCAATCTACAGCAGAAAGAAATTGCTTAAAAGTCGATACATTAGTTATGGGATTACTGTGATACACTCCCCAAATTAAACAAGTTGAAATTCACAATAAATGTTCAAATTGTTCTCCACTGATCATTAGACAATAATTGAAGCGGACATTACTTTCGTCTCTAACATTATGTAACATAGCTGGTGTTATGTTCTCCATTTCTTGTCTAATAAAAAGAAGTCTAATGGGCTCAGATCAGGTGATCCAGCGGGCCATTCCACCTTGTAGCACATACATTTTTGCTGTCAGCTTAGCAAGGGCAATCCGGAAATTGAAAAAAGGTGATCATACGAAGGTGGTTCACCATGTATGTAAGATTATAATTTGAAAAAATATGAACGTAGGTATACACTTCAGAACCTACTTTTTAAGGAGTCTGTTGAAAATAATAAATTTAATATGAGTTAAACGAGTTTTTCCATCAAATTGCAGTATAAGTATTTTTGTCCACGACTGTTTGATCATTTTAACATTTTACGTGTGCTTCTTCAAGTATAATGACGTACATTATTCACCAGTGAATAATAGGTGTAATGAGGTCACATGACACATAATTATATTGAAGATTATTCATACAAACGACACAATATATATTAAATAAAAACTTTCACCGCGATTCGCATTCGAACCCATGCCTAAAATTCCTCCCCTTACCAAGTCAGAGCAGTGTAAACCATCAGAAGTTATGGAGATATAAATATATGATAGTATCAAGATGTTGTATATAGGAGTAGATCGTTTTATATGCAGTTTTTTTCTAGTGTTTATAATGTATGTCAAAAGAAAAAATGACGTTTAATTAATTCATTGCTAATTGCTAGAATTTCAATAACTAATATAACTATACTTACTGGTGTTTGATTGATATTACTAGAAAAATTAATATGGGAAGTGGATCAGACAGTGAATTGAATACTTATTAAATATATAATTTGTTCAATAACATAAAAAGTAATAAGCTTTATAAATGTAATAAACTATAGTGTTTTAGTTTGACAAAAAAAATGTATACCTAAACAGGTAATTCATAGTCGTGGACAATCCTAGCTTCGAAGTAATAGTGCAGATCTTTTTCCACCTCTGTATACCTAAGTTCTAAACATTATCAAAAATATCTTCTGTAAGTTCCTTGTGGCATTACTTATTCTTTTTTCTCTTATTTTTTTGGGAATCAAACCACAATAATGTTTTTTATTTTTTATTTCGACGTTTCGGTAGCGTTCCAGCTACCGTTGTCAAGATTAACTAGTAATAAAATTAATAAAATACTTTTTGGTCCCTATCTGACACAACGAAAAAAATATGACAACTCGACAATCAATAATATTTTGAAGTTTAGGACTACTCCATTCATAGTAGATCACACCTCTGGTAAAATGTGAAATAAAATATTTTATTTTATGACATTCTAACAATATGATAGTCTACTAGAAATGGAATCCAGTAAAGTGCACGTTCCAGGAACGGTTTTTGTTGGGATAGCGCTTATTTTAGCTTATTTTGGAAATATTAATAAAACGCGTTTGTTGTTACTTTTTTGTGTATGATCATTTTTGTTTTCAAAACATGTATAACTCGGGGTTGTAAAATCTTTATACGACAGGGCCAGAATCCTTTGTTCTAATGATAATCAGTTCACAAAGGAGAAAACTCTACTGGAAAATGTCATAAAATAAAATATTTTATTTCACATTTTACTAGAGGTGTGATCTACTATAAATGGACCTTAATAAAATTTGACAACAAAGTTTTGTAGTCTTAAACTTCAAAATATTATTGATTGTCTAGTTGTCATATTTTTTTCGTTGTGTAAGATAGGGACCAAAAATTTTTTCATTAATTTTATTACTAGTTAATCTTGACAACGGTAGCTGGAACGCTACCGAAACGTCGAAATAAAAAACATTATTGTGGTTTGATTCCCAAAATAATAAGAGAAAAAAGATTATCAAAAATTTTATACAGATGAAATAAGCAGTATAAAACTTGGACATACAATACTAATGGGACATGGGACATTCTGTGTATTTTTTAGTGTGAAACGTTAATATTCAAACACTATAAGTATTCGAAATTTAAAACCGATATCAGTAAAAGTACCTACCTATCTAAACTAGGAAACATTTAACTGAAAGGCAAACATGATTAGAGTTAATTTGAAAAATAAACAAAGCTACTAAGTAGGTTGGTTAGGAAAGTTCAAGAGAACTAGTCTTATTACAAAAATAATTTTAATACAAATAAAATGATCCGTTACTCACTACTAAAGATAATACACATGAATATTTTAATTGTTTGGCAAATAGGTAGGTACCTTTATCTTTGCTATTAACAAGTTGATTACGTTTTGACATTTATTGGAAAAACAATACCTACTAAATTATTTTATAAGTTGCTCAAATTGACTTCTATTGGTTTCAATACAATGATACAATCGAGCCTCATATTAGTTTCGCACATTATGTAATATTTCTGGGGTTATTTGTCGACATTCATGAATAATTCGCTGTCGTAAATAATCTAAGGATGCTCTGAGTGACATACATTTTGGTTTTCAGATATTCCCATAAAAAAATGTAGACGGGTTAAATCGGGCAACCTAGGTGGCCATTCCAACTTTGTGCCTCGTCTACCGAGCAGGAAATGATTCGTTTAAAGACCATTTTACATCGAGAGCGTAATGTGGAGGTACCTTATCTTGTTAAAACTCTAGCAAAGCATTTCCTAGTATTCGACACTTTATTTAAAAAACGCCAAACACCAGTTTTTCGGTCGCTATGTTTTTGTCCTCAAGCAAAATATCGTTTACTTAATTGAGTAGAGGTAGTGCTGCAGTAAAGTCATAGTTTACATTAAAATTATTTGTAACTCCCAACTAATTCACTTTTCAATTATGTATCATACATTTTTGGAATCCTCTTGTTTTTTTATACGTTTTATATGGCTCTGTAACAGAATAGCGTCAGTCAAAATAGCGCCGCACAAATATAGCGCAGAACAAAAACAGCGACGGGCAAAATAGGGACAAAATAACGCCGCAAAAAAATAATTATGCTTCATTATTTTACTACTATCTCATTCAGTGCCGAATTAGCATAATTGGAATAAAATATTTTTTCTACGATCGGGCGGAAAATTGAATTTTCCACACACATTTTAGTGTGGAAAATAAAAATAAAAAGTGTATTGCAAGCAAGATATTCAGACAGCAATCAGCCACTACCAGCAGCTCTATCGCCACCACTGACATACAGCCAGGCCCAAGTACTCAGCACAACTTTGAACAGGAATTCGAAACGACTCGACTGACATTAGAACAGCAAAGAGTAACAGATCGAAAATTAAAGCCATTCAACAAGCACCTGCTATAAATTTAAGTAATGCAAATAATTGTACTTTCACAATAAATTATAATATTAATAATTAGGTATTAGATTTTGACATGTAACTATTATTGTTAATAATATTTTACTTTATATTTACTTTATCAATAATCTAATAAAATATGTTTCTAAATAAAATATAAGCACTTATAATCAAATAAAAATATCTCAACTTATGATTAGTTCTGTTGACTTTCCTCATGATCGTAGAAAAACTATTGTACCTAACACTTGTGGAAAATGTTTTTCCTCACTCGGCTGCTTCACCGAACTCCGCTACGCGTCGTCTTTCGGTGAACGGCAGACTCGTGCGGAAAAGTTCATTTTCCGCACTTGTTAGGTAAATAGCTATTTCATAAATAATGGTCATAACAATAGTCAATTCAACATCGCTTCCCGACCAGCTGACAGAGATCCAAATGTAACTGTCTATAACAATATCAGAAAATAAGAAACGGAAAAGAAATAAAAACTACAATCGATATTCAATATTTTTCATCATAATTCAACACATAACCGTCCAACTGACACAGATCAAAGTGTAGAAAACTAGAATATCATTAATGGTGGATTCATGTTCATCATCATTACATTTTCATTATTATTATCATTTACATTTACACTGGAAAACGTAAATTACTATAGTTTCCATATTTAATAGTTAATTTTGTAATGATATTTTAACCGGCGTTATTTAGCGGCAGTGCTATTTTGTCGAGTGCTATTTTGTCTGTCGCTGTTTTTGTTCAGTGCCATTTTGTCGAGCGCTATTTTGTCCGCCGCTGTTTCAACCTAGCTCAATTTTGACTGACGCTATTCTGCTACAGTGCCGTTTTATCAAAGATTACAGAATAAAAATATGAGATAATTCACTCCAGGGCGGTTTGATTCAAGTTGCTGTCCCAAACGGACGCCGCTCTCTTGTAAATTATGTTTACGACTCGCTTTTGTTGTCAATAACGAGACCGGTAGATACCAGAGAAATTCGAGAAGCTTATTTGATTTTAAGCTATACAGGGGTAGTTAGAGAAATATATATATTAAAATTAATAGGATTCATTATCACAAAGGTTTATTTTTAAATGTTAATTATTTCGAAAAATGTTCGGGATATGAATTTGAAAAGGTGAGTAAAAAATAAACTTGAATTTTTGAAATGAATCAATTCACAGTTTTTATCCAGCATCTTAGTAATTTTGTGATACTTATTGATAATATGTAGCAGATATTTATCACAAATTCACTTAAATATACTCATTAGCCACCAGAATAATAGGGCCACTAAATCTTAAATTTTGATCTTTAAATAACGCGTATTTTTTGGATTGACAAGGTTAAAACAGTAAAAAGAGAAGCAGCTGCAGGAAACCTTTATATTAAAAATTTTTATAAATGTAAAATACTAAGTTTGGAGTTTGGTTTATGTGTTAAATTTAATCTATTGTCTTTCAAATATTTCAATATACATTTGAGAGTAAAATATATACGGACTCTGGTATAGAGACTTGCATAATATTTGAAAGGAAATTGATTACATGGATGATGAAAAGAAAATTTAGTAAATTCGTTCAAAATGAACAGACCAATTCCCTTTGGTTAGCTATAGAATTGAATTTCTGTGTTTTCTTGATTAATGTGTAGTTGTTTATATACCTAATATCCTTATTATAAAAATAAATCCGTAATTTTGTATTAGCAAATATTACAAAATATTTAGTGTTTAAGCTTTGCTATTAAAAAGAAAAATATTAATATTACTTTTTGCTCATTTCAACAATTAATTAATAAATTTAAAAAATCTATAAGAAATATAAAACACGAACAACCAATAAACACCGTTCTAAAATAACAGCGCTCGACGGGCGACGTCCCGTATAATATGCCAAATTGAATGCAAGCATTGTCACCAGCGGCATCGGTGCTTTACGCGATAAATTCGAACGAGTGAAACATCTTATATTTTTGTTCTGTATTCTTTGGTTTTTTGTGCATTGGTACGTTATGCATGTGTTGTATGTGTGATTTTGGTGGGGCCGGTGAGGCTGACGAGGTTTCTAAGAGAGAAAATACGTAAGAATTTACCAGTTCAAATACCTCAGTTTTGACTTAAGCCTGCCACAGTGGGGGAAACAAAAGGTGGTGGTTTTTATCATGCTGGAAATATGGAAAAAAATTTTAAAGGCGCGCTGTTTTTTCATCAGTCAATTGGGTCGCACCGGTCAACACTTGTTATAAACGCGAAAGTTTCTTGTCTTGTACATATTCTTTTAGTATGTCTGGCAAAGATTCCGTTTTCTTGGCATCTGCTCATCTAAAAGCAGTCATTGTTGTTTTCTTTGTAAGCTTGCCACTTATGTACTTGCAGTATGAGATACTGTTCTTGAAATGGTCGTGACGCTTGAAGAACGAGATTGTGGAGTGATAGGTAGTGACAAGGATGGACTTGTTGGAATTTCATAAAGTTCATCTTCGACATCTTGCTCCTCTGTTTCTTCTAACTGTCTCAAAGTATCAATTTTCTGAGCTTCTACTTCATCTTCGAAGTTCTCGTCCGTTTCGTCCTCACTGACGTTTGTCTGCGCCCTGAAATAAATACAGGGTGGTTCAAATTTAAATCGAGGTGATTCGATTGCGATACAAGTAGCTAAATCAAAAGATTCATAGAGTAGCTAAATGTTTTCAAAGTTGTGCTTCTGAGATACAGGATGTGAAAAATTAATGATAATAGAACATTTAAGACTAGAGTGGAACTTTTATCCAGAAAGTGAAAGTTAGTAGTTATCTATAACATTAAAAAATTTATAATACTCACTCCCTTCTTTAATGTACACCGAAAAAAAGCTCACGACTTCCAATATTTCCATTTTTCGCTACTTGTTGCAGCTTGTTCGATTTTAGTTTGACTGTTTTTTACATTCTTCTGGAAACCATCTCTAAGCGAGTTACATTTCTGGCCTGAAATAAATAAACAAAAAAAATCTCAGAATCTTTACAGTTAAAAACTGATTTTTAACGTTCAACTACAAATGATTAAGAGGCCCATTGATATAAACGCATAACATTATCATTTAGGTTTTCTGTTCCAGGTTTTTTATTACAGGGGCAGACTACCAGTCATTCAACTTCAGAATAGGACACTCATACAAAATATTGTAACTCAAACTAGTAACGTACTTTGGGAGACTTTAAGAAACGAGATTATGCAACAGCCGACTACAGAACTACTTCCAGAGCTGTGCAAAAATTTTGAAGAGCTCTGAAATTATCCTAATTACGTAGTTGCCATTGATGGAAAGCATATTACCATACAAGCATCTCCAGGAAGTGCATTGCTTTATTTCAATTACAAAAATACATTTTCGATAGTGTTATTAATAATGGTAGATGCCGAATACAGGTTTGTTGCTGTGGATGTTGGTGCCCATGGGAAGAATAGCGATGGTGGAATATTTAATGAATCTAATATGGGAAATAGTTTGAAAAATAAAACTCTTGGGATGCCTGAGGATCACCCCGCTACAAAAAATTGTGTGTCCTTACCATTTTCTTCCAATTTCGGATCATATATATTCTCCTGTCTATTTTGATTATATTGTAATTTCTATTCTCCATGTCGTACAGTTCTTCGTTTTCGCTAACAAGTCTATCAACTGTTTCCCTGTCCATATTTAATTTTGTATTACAACCTCTTCAGTGTTCAGGTCACAGCTTGCTTTTGACGCGTTGGTAATCCCCACTTGGCGGTAGACAGGCAGTCACGCGCGTTTTTAAGTATTCGTGGCGCGAGCCAACGCTCCAGGTCGCGTTGAAATGTTGAAGCGACGAGCCGCTCTGCTTTAAGTCAGAACTGTAGCATTTAATTTACACGCAAACAATTGTAAGCGTCATTTTGAAGTGCCTCTTAGGTGAGAATCGGCTTTTAACCTATCGTAGTATGGTCTAAAATCAGCATTCTCCAGAACTGAATGCGGATGGTACTTATGAGGCGTGTAGGTGTTAACAAATCCAAATTTGTTGGCCAGCTTCTTATGGATGATGTTGCTAAGTTGATTGTGCCTGCGTAGGTAATCAGCTATCTCAACATTCTGACGTAATGTATCGTCCCTGCACTTGTCCGACACGATGTTTAGATGTCTTGTGACAAATTTCTTATGGTTGTGGGTATAAACTACTTGGTCTTGAATTGCCATCATAAACACTTCTGTTTCTGGAAACAAATTTCCATAAGAGAGTCACTCATTTAATGCTCCCTTGTCGATATGATTGAGTTCGTGATCAAGTCGACTATGGAGCGCTTTCTCGGCCCACTCCGCTGTTTGTTAGAGTCTGTAACGATATTCTTATCAGGATTTACAAGATCTAAGATGGTTTCATTTTCTTTAGCGACCAGAACAAGCAATTTAGATGTTTGAGACTTGCCTTTAGATATTTGTTTTTGATGTTAGTCACCTATTTCTGATAAAGCCTTCGCTCCCTCTTTCTTAGTAGTGTGGCCTCGATTACTGATGTCGGATAGTGACATTAGTGGGGTCATCATCTTAGAACCGGTATATTATTATTCTTATTAAAATTATTCATACTAGCTTTGGCCTGTCTCATTACCGGCGTCTTGCTACCTTTCTCGAGGAGGTATGGTATGTGTCCGAGGAAGAATGTTTTTCTGACCACAGACACATATATTTTCAAATTTCGGGAACCGAACCGTGCATTTTTATCCAATAGTCGCTATTTGTCTTTTGCAGCGCTTAATTCTTAATTTCCCTTGTGATATGGGTTGCCTAGTATCTTAGGTTAGATAAGGTGAGTGGTTAGTGGGTCTTTAAGGCCCTCCACTGCGACTCGCAAAAGTCTATATTGTGGCTCACAGGTATTCATATTTCAATAAATAAATTCAGCTTCTTAACAAAGCCGATTAGTTTATTTGGTGAATGTTATATCAGGTCCTAGGGACCCTGCCAAACATCAGATACCTGATTTGAGCCGCGGTGAAGCATGCACAAATTATATGCTCTGCTGTTACATCATCTTCCAGACAGAAAGGGCAAGTCGGATCTTCCGACAGTCCAAATTTTAACATATGATGATTCAGATGACAGTGTCTTGTTAGACAATGTAGGTCATGCCTGCTATAGTCTAACATTTGTTTGGAGGCATTCTTCGAAGGATGTATAAAAGCCTTTGAATGAACCAAATTTCTTTTACTATTTCTTTTCTATTACAGTTTTGCCAGGGTTAACAGACATCTGTTCCTTCTGATACCAACTGTGGATATCGTCCAACGTCTTTTGGAGGATATTATATGCTACCCTTCCTTACTTGGTCCTTGTCAAGATGGCAAGGTCATCTGCATACGCTTGCATTTGTACCCCTTTTCTTTCGAGAGCGCTAAGCAAGCTATCCATCAAGAGTGACCATAGTAAGGGAGATAGTACTCCGCCATTGTTCCTCCAATGTCAAGAAATATGGTCACCACAATCTCCTTGTTGTTAAAGGATTGTGTGACTTTCTCCACAAGGTTGTGTAACGCTAAATCTATTGGTTTGCCAATTTGATAAGCATTGGTGGATAATTGCGTTCACCAGAAGGTGGAAAAGGGAAGGACTTGGCCCTTTGACGCTTCAAGGTGAACCAATACGATTGTCGGATGAAGTAAAATATCTTGGGGTTATCCTAGACCCAGGCTTAACTTGGAACCGACACCTTCAGTACGTGATCAAGAAAGCTGAGGTGACCTTCATCGTTGCTAGACGCACTTACGGCACTAAATGGGGACTTAGACCCAGCATGGTACACTGACTGTACAAAATGGTTGTCATTCCCAGGATAACATATGCATCTCTGGTATGGTGGCCAAAGATCAGACAATCCTCTGCTACCACCAGATATATCTTTCGCAAGAACTTCGAGATTGTCATCAAAGATCGAAAGGAGCTTAGGGAAGAGAACGCACCACCACTTAGTATAGTGCTAATGAACTGATCTGGTATACAGACGGATCAAAAAATGAGCTCGGCACCGGAGCGGGCATATACAGCAACACGAGCAAATATGAAGGAATCGTCTCGCTAGGAAAATACGCCTCTGTATTTCAAGCAGAGGTCTATGCAATACTTGCATGTATATATATATATATATAAGCGGGGGTCCTACAGCTTCTGCCGCATCCCGCATTTCGATCGCCAAACTCTTCTATCTCTCCATAAATCCTCCTGGATTGCTCTATCTCTCATTGCTTGCATAATTCCACTTATCCATGTAGTTGCTGGTCTTCCACGTTTTCTTTTGTTTTCTGGAATGTATTCCAACGCCCGTTTGGGCCATCTATTCTCGTTCATTCGTTGCACGTGACCATACCATAATAACTGTCGAGTTTCTATTCTTTCTGAGGTTTTATGAATTCTATTTGTTCTCCGTCTAATCTCATTATTTGGAATATGCTCTTTCCTTGATATGCGACAGGCTCTTCTTAGGTAGTCCATCTCCACACAGTCTATCTTTCTCTTTGTCTTTTCTGTCATTTGCCAGCATTCTGCCCCATACGTTAAGATAGGCTCTACAACTGCTGTGTAGATTGTCTTCTTAGTTTTTAAACTAATTCGGTTGGACCAAAGTAATGAATTGAGAATATGTATCGTTTTCTGACCCTGTTGTGCTTTGTGTTTAATGTCACGTTCTGAAGATCCTTTGTTGGAAATCATGCTTCCCAGATATTTATATTCTTTGCACTTTTTTATTTTACGTAATTCTAAATCTTGATCTTCGTCCCCCTCTCCTACTCGCATATATTCCGTTTTTTTCATGTTCATGCTCATACCCCATTTTTCGTATTCTTCATGTAGTTTCCTAAGCATGTAATCTGCATCTTCTTCGCAGCTAGCCATTATTACCTGGTCATCTGCGAAGAACAGCGTCGTCAAACAATGATTATTAATTTCCAACCCCATTCCTGAGCATTTCTGTCTCCACTTGCACAGTGCTTCTTGGATATATATTTTAAATAGGGTAGGAGAAAGACAGCATCCTTGCTTTAAGCCCTTCGTGACATTAAATGGTTTTGATAAAGTATTTCCTGTCTTAACTCTGCTTTGCGGGTTCTTGTACATATTATGCAATGCTCTTATATATGTTTTACTAAGGTCCGTCTTTGTCAAAACATTAAATAAAAGTTTAAGAGGAACAGTATCGTACGCCTTTTCCAGGTCTATAAAAACGAGATGTGTTGAGAGGTTCCGAGCTATCCGTTTTTCTATTAGTTGTTGTAGAGTAAAGATATTGTCATTGCAGGATCTTCCCGAACGGAAACCACCCTGTTCTTCTATTTCAATGTATTGAGCTTCAATTCTTTTCTTCAGTATACGACCATACAACCGTCCCAACGAGCTGGTTACACTGATACCTCTATAATTTCCACACTCTTTCCTATCTCCCTTTTTATATATCGAACTAATGTATGCTATATTCCATTCTTCCGGAATATCTTGGCCTTCAATAAGACACTTATTAAAAATCTCTGCTAGTGCCTCCAATAGAGAATCTGTCCCGTATTTCACCAACTCGATAGGGATGTTTCCCGGCCCTGAAGCCTTTCCGTTTTTAATTTCCTTTAGTTCTTTCCTTATCTCTTCCTTACTTACTTCATGAACATCAATGTTCTCTACCCCCGTGGTACCTTCTAGTTCTTCCAAAAATTGTGGTCGGTTTTCAGTCAGTAGTTTTTTATAGTGCTCTACCCATTTTTTGTTTTGTATCAGGTTAATGTATCCTTCGTCTTTCCTCTCTTTTCTAAGGTTTTTTTATAAATTTCCACGCCTGACTGATTCTATCTCTCTCTATCTCTCCACCTCTTCACATTTCTGTTCCCACATTTCGTTTTTTCTTTTGGTAACTAATCTCTTTGTTTCTCTGTTCAGTCTAATGTATACTTTTCTGTCTTCTGTGTCTTTTGTGATAAGCCATGTTTGATACGCTTTCTTCTTATCTTTCACCGCTCTTTCTATTTCTTTACACCACCAGTTCGGATTTTCTTTTTGGGTGGTTTCCTTAAACCCTAGAGCTTCTTTCGCAGCCTGCTGAATGCATTCTTTAACATCCTGATATTGTTCTTCAGCTGTTTCCCTTTTATTTAAGCTTGTCAGTTTTGATGCTAATCTCAGTTTATAAAGAAACTGTACTGATTCTTGTTTTAAACTATCGATGTTATATTTAATATTTTTCTGCTCGGAAACTTCCCCGTCCTCGTCCTTCGTCTCTTTCTGGTTTCTTGTTATTCTGTAGTGTATAATAATCTTTGCTACCACCATATAATGATCAGACCCGCATTCAGCGCTACGATAGACCCTCACATCATTCGTTTGAAATCTTGTATTTTGAGGTTGGATAAAATAGTCAATTATGGATCTCAGTTTTTTCTTTGGTTGTTCCCAGGTGTACTTATGAATGTCCTTGTGCTGATAAAAACCGTTCATTATTCTAAGGTTGAGGCTTTGACATAATTCTATAAGTCGTTCCCCGTTGTCATTTATTCTTTCTTCGCCATATCTTCCCAGGACCGCATCTTCCTCTTTTCTTCCTACTCGGGCATTGAAATCACCGCAAAGACATATATCTTTGGAGTGACTTACATTATCCAAGACATCCCTTAATCTGTCATAAAACTCGTCTTTAGCTTTGACGTCAACGTCATCACTTGGAGCGTATGCTCCTATAATGACAAACGTTGCTCCATTTATTTCTAAGTCCATCGTAATAATCTGTTCATCTATCTCTTCCCACCTCTTTATGTGTTTCTTTAGCTTTTTATGTATGGCTATAGATACACCTCTTTTTGCTCTAGAGCTTTTTCCTACTCCACTATAAATGTGGATATAGTCATCTTTTATTTCATTTCCTTTTCCTTTTTTCTTGGTTTCGGTGAGAACACATACATCTATCTTTTGTCGCTTTAGTTCCTGAAACACTTCTGTCTCCTTAGTTCTTAAGCCTTGTACATTCCATGTAGCCAGTCTCATAGTCCTTTTTCGTAGCAATCGTCGTCTTTTATTTCCATCCGTATTCCGAGGCTTCTGATCGAAACTTTTAGCAAATGGTTGTTTTACGGAAGAAAGGTTGCTAGCCTTTCGTTCTAACCCTCCTCCTTTATCCGGGCTTGGGACCGGCACCAGCAGCTGACCTACTCAGTTCAACCAGCATACCGGAGGCGAAGTTAATACTTGCATGTGCAATGGCAAATAATATGAGAGCCTACAACAACAGGCAGATCAGGATCTACAGTGACAGTCAAGCTGCCCTTAAAGCACTTCAGAGCTATAGGGTGACATCTCGGCTAGTATGGGAATGCGGCGAAGAACTTAGAAGACTGGCGACTCGGAACAGTGTAACACTGGAGTGGGTCCCAGATCACAAAGGAATCGCAGGCAATGAAAAAGCTGACGAACTCGCAAGAGTAGGATCGTCAACTCTGATGAATGGACCCGAACCTGTTGTGGGCATCCCCAGATGCTTAACGAGGTCATGGTTGAAAGGTTGGGTGAAAGAACAACACAATAAATACTGGAAGAATACGCCCAGGCAAATACATGGGAAGAAATTCATACGAGAACCATCAAAAAAAGTAGCAAAAGAACTGCTCTCAATGAGCAGGAACAAACTACGCACCATAACGGGGCTACTTACGGGACACTATCCCACAAAGGAGCACCTAAACAAAATAGGGGTGTATTACGGAGACCTTACATGCAGAAGATGCAAAAAGGATACCGAAACAGCTCTGCATATACTATGCAACTGTGAGTCGCTGAACCACAGAAGGCAGAAACTGTATGTCAGAACCCAAATGACTCCAGAAGACTTCTACAACCAACCAGCAAAGAACCTGTATGAGCTATTACAGGGAACGGATTGGCTGAATAGGTTGTAGTCAGAACACTAAGAGTATCCACAATAAGCCCAGGAGGCTGAGGTGCTGCCGGCGTAGGAACGGCTCCTTTTGAAAAAAAAAGCATTGGTGGATGCTCAGGGGGGAATTATATAAAGCTATCCGCCTAGTATCTTAGGATGACGACAGTACATTTTGTCTCCCCAACGAATTTAGAATTCATCTGCTTAAATTGGACCTGATCGCTTTCATATTTGCTTGTCCGTGGGGGTATATGATTTTTTTCCCTAAACTCTTGCATTAATAAATCCCCTGAACAGCGCAGCATTGCTGCAGCTTCTGCCTGGAAAATCATCACGTTGACAAGTACAGCGGGACTCTTGTCTTTGGCTTGACTATATTGAGTAGGTTAAGCATTCTTTAATAGCATGCTTCAATCAGCTATCCGTATTATTACCATTCCGTTGAATTTTATACCTATTCAGGACCTTCGTTTAGATTTTGTTATTGATGAAATCGAACTACAAATTGGCTTGATGAGACACAGCCGAGATTTAATAATAATCAGCTATGCCGACATCTTGCCTATTTGAAATTTCAAAAGGTGCTGATCTCTTCATTTCTTCATAATAAGCGGGTTAGAGCAGTAAAAACCTGTAATAATAATTAAATTTAATTCTTTTAAGAAAATAGTTTGTAATGGGTAACGAGTATTTTGTTTTGTTTTTTATTGTCGACTGATTCCTAAGAACCGTTTTACACGGTCGGCAAAGAATTATTCCGAAAATTGACCAAGAAAATTTTCGTCAATAAAATTGGCTGTACAAATATAACACAAAGAAAAATTTTCGGTATAAGAATATAAAATATGAATTGAGTTATAAAGGATCACTTGCTTTTCTTGAGGTGGATTGTGACATTTACAACCAATGACGTAATAAAGCGATTACTAAGTAACCTCTTATCCGCATTAACCGCTGACTTATAGCTAGTAATTCGCTGAGAATTATTTATAGTATCCATAACCAACCATGCATATGGAAATTCGGAACACATTAATATGATAGATATTTTATCTGATTCCGCTATCAAATGTGATACTTTACGTCACTCCTTGACGTTAGGTAACGTCACATTTTTCATAACCTTCATACATCAGTTATGAAAAGTAGTTATGTAAAAACTTTACGTAACTGTTTATGTTTCAACATAGAGATACCACATGAGTTTCAAAGAATAATTTATTAATTAGGTAGGTACTGTCAAAACTGACAATTATTTCACTATTTAAACTGTTCAATTAACCCATTATTTTAATTCAATAGTATTTTGAGATTTATGAACATTGAAAAGATTATTCAGGACACAGTTATTTAAAGTAAGTCAATTTTCTGGGTGAATACATCATAGTAACAATACTTCTAACACCATTTGATTTCACTTCAGTATTATCATTGTAATTGAAGATTTTATTGAAAATTATGAAAGCGCGGAATTAGATAAAACGTTGTACGTAAACACGTTATGAAGAGAGCGACATTGTTCAACATGCGTAATTTGCAGAACTCGCTAGCGCTCGTTTTGGCAAATATTACGCTTGTTGAACAATATCGCTCTTTTCATAACTAATTACGTAAATATCTATTACCTTACAATTTTGCGAAATATGCTAACATGCATTTGGTACTAAGAAAATGTCATGGAATATCGTGCTATAAGTCGATCCCGTAAAATGGGGTTAATTTGACCGCTGGGGTTAATTTGACCAAAAACATGGAAAAAAAACTTTGGTTACATAACGTACATAATGTATATTTTTGTTAGTTTTTGCTAATAACTTACGTTTGGGGATAGCTGGCAAATATTTTTAAAATATTTAAAGAAGGTTAAATTCAAGATATAGTGAACTAAGGAAAAATCGTGTTAAAAAATGTCGTTGAACTTTAATGCCTGGAAAATCAAGGAAAACATAATTATCCTTATAGTATTTTTTATTATTATATTAAGTATATAGAATACCATCTTACTTACCTTTGCTGTAAAAAAGCTCCTAATATTGTCAAAAAATAGTATTTAGGCATTTCACGCAGTTTTATTACGATTATGGGATGAAATTGACCGGATTGAGCCTGGGAGGTCAGTTACTTTTGAGGAGACCCCGGAGAAAATGGATGATGAAGACAATTATAAACAACCTACCACCAGTGGGATCCTAAATATTAAGCAAAAAATTTGAGATGAAAATGATGAAACAAGCTCCGAGGAAGAAGAAGGACATCAGACTATTTTTGAAGAAAACGTAGAAGAATATGTTAATGACCAAAAAATACAAACTGACTCATGGGTGAAGGGTAAAATATTTTGTTGTGCAAATTTTGTCAATTAGTAGTGATGAAGTTTCAGTTAAATTTGTTAAACGCTCTAAAAACGACATGTTTATTTGGCCAGATGTGGAAGACATAGATGTCATTTCCCTTAGTAATGTAAAAAAGGTAGAACGTGTCGCGGGACACACGGTAGGAGCTTTAGTTCCTTTTAAGCAAAAATTATGTAATACATTTGACGTTATAGATAAACGATTTGCATATTCTTTGGTGGTAGCAGTAAGCATACCAGACTCTCACGCGGTAGACCCGGGTTCGATTCCCCGTGAGGAAGTTTTTTTTTATTGTTAATTTTATTTTTAAATAATTATTCTGCTTGATATTAATAACGACAACAGGTAGACATTTGAAATAATTAGCAGAATATTCATTATTATAGATAATGGTACGGTACCCTTCATGAGGGAGTCCGACTGGCAACATCTACTTAACAGCATCGTATATTTAAAAAGGAAAACCGTAGCATTATACAAATTGGACATTCAAGAACTGTACGTTTACCACAAAAAAATTAGTGGAAACATAAAATTGAATTGTTAAATTTTCAATTTGATGTTATATTACAGTTTATAGAAATTTTTATTTTCTACATTTTTTCTTAAGTGGATCGTAGAAAAAATATGCTGTTCGACTCGTGTGGATTGTCCATATCGCACTTGAACGATTGAGCACACCGCCTACGGCGTCGTTCTCGTGCGATATGGCCATCATATCCACACTAGTTGCACAAACTACCATTTCTATCAAAATATACCCTTTTACATTTAAAAACAACCTGCCAAATGTCAAATCAATTTATCCATCCATTTTAAAGTTATCGAATTAAAACATTCAAGTTTTCAAAATTTCAACACCCTGTATTTCGAAAAGTAAATGTGCTAGACCCCTTAATCCTCATGTCATTTTGACAACCAATGCTATAAATAAACAAAAAAGATCAATCGCGCAAAAAAATAATGGAAATAATAGTAAAAATTTATCCGAACAAATTCAAGTAGATCACCAGCACTGCGAATACCAGCTTTGCATAGAATTTTAATATAGCGTCGGTGGTTCAGTGGTAGAATGCTCGCCTTCCACGCGGACGGACTGGGTTCGAATCCCGGCCGGAGCATATGAATCACTGCTTCGTAAACGAGAGAGAGACTAAGGAGAGAGCACAAGCACGCAAGCAAGGCACATAACGAAGCAACGTAACATAACGTAGCGTAACGTAACGCGTAACGGTCAGATCTTTTGCGTCGCGACCCCGGTCGCTCAAACATAACCTGACGTAAAGAACTAAAGTTCCAAAAAATGGTAGGGGACCCCAAAGTTTGTCGTAGGGGGCAACTATTATCTGATATTGATTTAAAAACTTTGATTTTCAATAACTTTTGATAAAAATCGCATTTTTAAAATTATTATAATGGTTTTCACCTTTTCTCTGTTTTGTTTTAACGATATTTTGTTTAAATATAGTTTTAACATAAACTGGACTATGTTTTATTTGGTCAACTTCACCCATATTGAATTAAAATAGGTTTAACAGCTAAACACATAAACTCAAATGGGGTGAAGTTGATCAAAAGCACTTTTTTCAATATTTTTCGCTCATGATATTTTTTTGTGATTTTTGATGTACTCTAATTAAAGTGGTCTCCTCTACCCATAGTATACGTGTATAGACAAAAATATAGCAAAGTTTTAAACATGTCTTTTATAGGGACAAATTACAAAATCGGTCAAAGTCACCCCATTTTACATATCAAAAAATATCCTGCTCCCAATATTCCTAATCACCGAACATTCATATTGTGGATCGGCGTTTAAGAGAAGCAGGAAGGTACTGGAAACCACTCCTTTTATCAGTGTTCGCAGATGCGCATTGCAAACTGTAATGTCCAGAATGTCAACGTTTTAAAAGAAAAGCAGCTGCCTTAGATACTGTCTTCTTGCGAGATTTAAGGTCTGTTCGTAGAGCAGTCACAAACGGTTGGAAACTGGACGACTCATGCGCAGTTAATAAAAATCGTCCAAAAAAAGACTCTGCGCATGAGTCGTCCAGTTTCCAACCGTTTGTGACTGCTCTACGAACAGACCTTTAGCCACATACTTTTAATTTTTTTATTGGATTATTGAAAAATATTTTATTCGGTGTGTGGAATTGTGGAACCGCACATTGGAGTTCATGACTATCGCAAAAAATAATTCAAATTACGTATAAACCTTGAAGCTGTCAAGAGTTTAAAGTATTTACGAGGGTGTGATGTCATGTACAGACTCCATTTCTATTCTAACGTTTTGGAATAAAATTTAAAATGTATTTCAAGCAGTTTATGCGTCCAAGCATCGTGGAGCAGCTTTTCAAAATCAGTCATCCTAATGTAAATGTCAACTTATTTTAAAAACGTTAAATGTAAATTTTTATACCTGTATTTTTCGAACCCTGGTACACTTTACTAATAAAAATATCATATACAACCGTTTTATTCAGTTGAGTTGAAAAAACAAATTTTTTATTAACTGTGAATCATAAATACAAGAAGCTTGAGTATATGAGAAGAATAATAAAGTAATGATTATATGGGTGCGGTAAATACGAATTCTTTAACGTATTCATCAAAGAAAGGATGTTTTTAAGAGACAGTTTTATTATTACCTACTATCACCAGCATACATGGTGTCTCTATTGAGAATAATTCATATGAAATAGAATAGTTTGAATAGGGTTTTTCTTCCTACCTCTATACAGTCTGTTATTTATAAGATGCGACATAGGGGTTCCTGTACAAAACTGTCAAACGTGAGCTAACTTTTTTACCAAATAGCGTTCATAAAAAGTAATAACAGATTTGGAAAGGTTCAAATGCACTTTTAATTTCCTTGAATTCGTTCTGGTTTAATGAAAAAATGTATGATTATGTTTAAAAAAGTAGTACACACTATTTTGTTAACACTTTCGAATACTGGAAACACCACAGCGGGGAATCGAACCGCGATACAACACGTTCATCACTTTCAAATTTCCCGTGCCTCAACCCGTCTGGCTATCTCCTACGCGGTTAAAGTGGTATGAAAATGGAGTCCGACTTTTTTAAACATAACTATCCATTTTTTCATTGAACCAGAGCAAATTTAAGAAAATTAAAAGTGCATTTGAACTTACTTTTCAACGACCTTTCCAAATCTGTTATTATTTTTTATGAACGCTACTTGGTAAAAAAGTTAGCTCGTGTTTGACAGTTTTATACAGGAATCCCTATGTCCATCTTATAAATAACACAGTGTAGAAAGTAGTTACTTTTCTTCTCTACATCAGGAAGGAAACTCATATTTTCCTATATCCATAACACCAAACTGGGATAGATCGGTGGCACAAGTGGTCTAGCTGCGGGAAAAAATTCGACTACACCAAACTATTTAGTTTAGTTCGTTGCTGACTTATAGATGGCAAAAAATACAAAAAGCTGTTTACGGTGGAAGTAAACTTTTGTGTCTGGTCAAAATACCGCCGTCCAACTAAGGAGAAATAGTGGAAAATCAACCATAGATGCGGTGCACGTAATGACACAGACAATAAAAAATAGCTATGAATGTGGAATCGACCTATATAATATATTGTTTGTATAGATTTTAAGCAAGCATTCGATAGTATCAGCAGGCATAAGCATAATTTTTTTTGTAGGTTAGGATATGTTTCAGTAGATCAGTATGCAAATCAGTAGATCTACCGAAAATTCAGTAGAACTGGCAACCTTGCCTATTGACGACGAGTGACATCCTCTCCAAAATTCAAAGACTAGCCTGTATATGCATTAAAGGAGCGATGAGAACATGCCCATGGTGGCAATGAAAGTGATTCTCAACTGCAAACCACTACACATGGTGGTGGAAAGTGTTGCAGAAAGAACAAGTAGAGAGGGGTCATTGCAAATTCTTCTTCGTTTTTTGGAAATCAAAAAACCTGAGACATGCCATGAGAAATAAGAAGAAATTCGATTGTCAGCCTATGCTGATCGGAAAAAAGAGTCGGCAAGGGTGACGAACACCTGCTCAAGTTTTTGCAATTAATTTTGGAGAAACTTCATTTTACACGGCGAATCTATAGTAGAAGACAGTTCACGCAAGGCGAATATGATTGAATTGCTAATAATTGATAACAATAATTATCAAAAACACACACATGTTTATGTTACAAATAGGTACAAACGAAGCAGAAATGAATCGAATGATGGGTGGGGTCATGTTCTTAGCATCGCCAATTTTTTTGCTTCAATATAAATTATTTTATAAAAAAAAGTATGATTCCTATCTAAAAAAAATGATCAAAAATACGAAAAGCATGCACGTGCTTTGAACCCCTTCATAGTGAGGTCAAGTAGCCCACCATTTTTTAGCCTCCGCAGTAACAGCATTTGGCCTGTGCTGGCTTGTTCGCTTTGATGCATTTTTGACAAATGCTGCCAACGTAACTCCAAACTACTTGACACCCCAAGGTTGAGCGATTGTTCGAATTTCCATAATCTTTGTTTAACTTTTTTATTAAACTCTTATATTTATATTCAAAAAAAGCTGTACAAGGTGAAAAAATATCAATAAACTTTCAAATAATAGTTAATTATACACCATTATGGTGAAGACTATTATTATTGACCGATCACCAAAATTATTTCGAGAGAGGCTTTGTTCCGAGCGGAATAAGATGCGAGTCTTATAAATGTCTTCACCACCGTGGTGTATATACCTACAATTTTTTCAACTACATTATAGCCAAATTTGAGACAAATATTAAAAATAATTGTCATACACTATTTCAATCCCAAAACAATACTTACCAACGGATCTTTAATGGGAAAACGGTGCATATGAACTACTATGCAACTGTGAGTCGCTGGGACCACAGAAGGCAGAAACTGTATGGTAGACCCCAAATGACTCCAGAAGACTTCTACAACCAACCAGCAAAGAACCTGTATGAGCTAATACAGGCAACGCAATGGCTGAATAGGTTGTAGTCAGAACACTAGGAGTATCCACAATAAGCCCAGGAGGCTGAGGTGGTACCGGCGACGGCTCATTAGAAAAAAAACTTCTTTATTGTTGTTGTTACAATTTGAACACTTAACAATAAAATACCATTATTGCTATAGTTTATATAATCACCATTATTAAGTGCAACGAATTAACGAAACCAATTATACGACCCCATTCAAAATTTTTACAAAACGTGGGATATGTTTTACTTGGAACATATGCGCAATTCAAGATAAAGCAAATTACCTTCAACGTTCACAACACAACACCTTGAGGGTGAGAGTTATACTTGGGTACAAAGTGAGCGTTCCTAAAACATTTAATATATATACTTCATACTCTACACCACACACAAACACACCACGAGAAGCGTTTACTCCGTCATCATATAAATTATGAACGCACTCCTTATGTCATCAGTCATTTTTTGTTGAGCGCGAATTTTAAACTAATGGCATATGTTAAAGACAATCTCCCGGGTATACAAAATTATGTTGCTCAAGTTTTTGTTGAACTACTACCTCTGGATTCTCAGAATATTTGAATTTGACCATTATTGACCTAGGTAAATAATAGAAAAAAATTTCAACCACTGATAGAGAAATTCATCTTCTTAGTTGGCTAGAGGACGCAATAATTGTCAATTTCACAGAGAGTAGTGGAAAAACATATTTATTTCAAGATTCAAGCATCTACTGTAAAGGCCCATTGTTACACCTCGGCCACATACAATAATTCTTATATATACAAATCAGTATAAGTAAACAAATCATGATAAGTTTCCGAAAACCTTGAAGTGGGAGTGCAACGTCTTGGGCACCTCCATTTTGATACACATATAAGTGTTAAAACTTGTTCTCATGAATTGAATCATAATACCCATGTAGACTTATGCCTAAACATGACATGTTAATTGTGACTTTCACGTCAAAAATATTCCAGGGGCAATTACTTATATAATTAATAATAAAAATAGCTCAAGGTGAATTTTCTTTCTACATGGTGGAACATTTAAAAGAGCACTTAAACAAAATTTCAAAAAACTACCAAAAGTCTGAAGAAAAGAAAACTTAAAGCAAAACGTCTATCATGGTGAAGTATTTTAATGGAATCCGGATTTATTTGTTTTCAATAATTTAAAAGTAATAGGCTATTGAAATATCAGAAAATATAATTTCACACTCGGTAGAATATATTGATTATACTCGTACAATTTTAATGTATTCAAATAAATATAAAAAAATGGATAATGATAATTATTATTCAATTACTTACAAAGTTTGTATACCCTGTGTCTTTCGAGTGAGTAATAAAGAATTTATAAACAATAGAAACAATTTAAAAGTAAATAAATACTTACCACCATAATCTTATTGTTGGAATACCCTGTATTTATTTCATAACGCACAACCTCGAGACAATATTTACTAAATAAACATACTGTCAGGTCTTTTACGGTACACACGCATTATCACATATTTGTTGAATAAATTATGACAAGCCCGACACTTTTCTCGAGTTGGAGGGAAAATAAAAAAATATTGAAGAAGAAGCAACCGTTCCTATTGGTGTCGCACGGCAGACTGTTTTTTCTTTTTGCGGTTGATATCGGAGGAAACCTGATGATGGTGGGCCTTATTATTAATTGGAAGTCGTACAACGTTTCCTCTTTCAGGTGACGTTACTCAATAGCACGTGCTTTGCGTTAGATACGCGGTAGGATAGGCCAGATTTGGAAGGTACCACCCGCGGAACTATACGAGGGAGAATTTATATTCTTGACTGTTTGATATACCTACAATGGCGTCTAGTTATTAAATCAACTCTTAACAAAATATATAAACAACATGTAATAGTTGTTAACGTTACAAGACCGATATGTAACAAATAACAGATGAGGTTAAATATTGTAAAAACCGAATCCATTATTTTGGTATCGGCCGTGTATCGTTCAAGACTTTTCGTAATTCCGCAGAAAGATTACAAACCACGTACCTGGTTATTCTACAGAAAAATCCCAACATCGTGTTGTCATGGAACAGCTTAACAATATCACAAAAATATTTTGAACAACGTCAGTTTTTTGTGTTCGCGAGCAACGACCATTGATGAAATCGAAGAAATTGAAGAAACATTTTTTTTTTTGGAAATATTGGGAGAATCATGTGCAGCGAGTGTTGATTTACTGCCGAAAATAACTCAATAGCGATATCAAAAAGAATATGAGAATTTTGAAGAGAGGCGTAAAAGCAAAAATATCTATAAAGGTAGTGAATGAAGATGTATACTCAGAAGTTTATTCTCCTAGCTCACTGTGGACCAAGATTTCAAAGTTGAAACTTGCTTTTAACGTTTATGACAGCATTTAAATTTCAGGGTTAGTTATTTTAAATCGTACACCATAGAGTATTCCCTACAGAAATGGTATTTTCAGATATAGAAAATTATTCTTGTTCTTGAGATGGAAATCTGATGGATGTGGTATTTTTGGCGCCTGTAAACGTGACGAACTTGTTAAGCTAACTGTGGATAATTTGAAAGCACCAGTACCAGAGTTTTGGTTACATTGAGGTATACTAAAAACAAAAAGAACAGGGTATCTATAATTCCCCATGAAGGACTTTCTTTCGAAGCAGATGGTTTATACCAAAAATATGTAGATTTGCGGACTTCTCATTTGGAAACTTGGCGATTCTTCATTGGTTATAGGAATGGTAAATGTGTGAAACAAGTTGTGGGTATTTATACTATTGAAGCTGTTCCTTAGATTCTTAAAATTGAAAAATCCTCTTCTCTACACAAGGCACTCGTTCCGCAGATCCTGGGCTACTATGCTTGTGGAAAATGGTGGCGATCTACTATTGGTAAAAGACCTTGGAGATTGGAACTCCTCTGCGGTGGCGGAGTCGTATATTGATAATTCAATTTTAAAGAGATTGAAGATGAGACAATTATTTCATGGTAATGAGGCCATACGGACAAAAAATTCAAACACTGGTGCTATAGATTGTAAATCTTTCATCGAATGGAATAGAAATTTTAAATAATGGCAATTGTCAAATTACTTTCCAAACTTGAAATTAGTTAGTATTATTATAATTATTTTTATTGTAAGAAAAACAAAGTTTTGAGAAAAATATTTGACCAGGTGACGGACGGACGCTGTTAACATCAACTTTTCAATTGTCATCTGAATACCGGTGAATCAAAATAACAGTATGGGATTACGAAATTACTTTGATAGTACAAGTTGTGGTGTGAAAAATGAACGTACACATGAAAAATTGAAACAAATATTTGAACAACTGATCCACCGCCTTATTGCAGCTATTGTCCTTGCAGCCCAACTGCGGGAAATTCTTAGCTTCACGATTTTGTAGATTTTCACCATATGTCTTGAGTACTTTGACGTTTCACGTAAATTTTCATTAAACTTCAGTCACAAGCAAATTTCTTTGTTATATTTTTGGTGAGCTGCACATACACACGGGAAAAGCTTAAGCTATCCTCGCTCGTGCTGCTAAAACTTATTTTCTGATTTTGTGACAAAATATACTATTTTTGTAATACCTCCTTTGAAAATTGACTTTTCATCATTAGTTCTAGGGTTAAAAGTATCACTTTCCCAAAGGCATAAAAAATAAAATATAAATTTTACTTGGGATGATATTCCGGAAGAAGTGTAATGAGGAAATTTGGTCATAAGAAAACCCATAATAACTTTATATAGGCATACAATACAGATTACGAAAAGTCTTTTCCTGACATACGACTAACACAAGTACGACAAGGAAAATATGAGAAAAACTATTTGAGAGAGAGAAAAATAATTATGCGCAGTCAGCATTGGGCGTGTTCCAGTTACCAATCTGATATGAAAGCAGCGTTGCCAGCTTAGAGTGTTTGATACTTTCTAATAGGAATGAACAACTTATTTTGCATTTGACTTTTAGCACAGGATAACGCCGTATTCAGATGTAGAAAATCGAGATTGGTAATATTATTGATTTTTGAAAAATAAGTGAGATCAACACAAATAAGAATAAAATAATATAGTTCAAGAAAAAATTTGGACAAAGTACAATCTGCAATAAATAAAATCTATACGAATAGACTTCTCACAATCTGTATATTCAAGATAATTCTGTTCCACAGCTAACGGTTCTAGAAAAGGCATTAAAATTTCCAACCCAGCTTAATTAAGGTATCGGAGACTCAACTTACACCTGCCTCTATTGAACTGATTACGATTTCCAAAATTTTACTGTTTACAAATAGTAGCGGTTTCCTTTTTCCAGTTTAATTACTCAAGTCCCGTATTTACCAGCATTTGATATATAATGTACATTGATATAGTCACCCGTATGTTCCAGAACAAATCAATTATTTGAAGGTATAGTTAGTACCTGTATAAATAACGATATGTTATTCAATAGGTGCACGATCAACTACATATAAGTACCTAAGCGAGGCTTACTAACAATTTAATATTGTTTTATTACAGGAAGTAGATAACGGATTGTATTTTTGTGCGGCACATACAATAAAACGATGAAAATACGAGGGAGACCACTACTGGGGTGATGATTTTCCACCGCTGAATATACCCCAAACAACTCTAGTATTTATGACCTCATGATGTGTAAATACAAATATTATTCCTAAAATTCTCGTTTTTTATTAATGGGAACAGATGATAGTTAGTCTGTGTCCTTATTTTTCAAAGTTATTGTTACGCGAGCTGCTGCATTAATGTGCTCAATTAGTGCCCCCAGTGAAATTCCCATATGATACGACTATGGCTCCTCCGCCGTATTTTCAAGAATGATCTGGAAAACGTAACATCTAGAAAAACCCGGCGCATCCACCAACACTTCGAGCTCTAGAGGTTTCTAGAAAAACATACGTGCGAGTATAAATAGGCGACGAGCATCGCAGCGGAGTCAGTTAGTCAGTTAGTGTTGATACTGAAAGAAAGTAATCGCGCATCGATAAAGTGACTTTCATATAAATTATAGTTAGTGTGTGTTTAGTGTGATATATAAATTATTAAATAAGGACCGTATTTCAATATAAATCTGTAAATATAAATTAGAATAAACGTTACATTGGTGTCAGAAGTGGGATAATATAAATAAATAATTACGTAAAAATGGCTAAGAGACTATGTGACCTGAAAGTGACGGAACTAAAAGCAGAATTAGAAAATCGCGAGTTGGAAACGTCCGGAAAGAAGAGTGAATTAATCGAAAGACTGAAAATAGCACTGGAAAGTAAAGACTTGGATCCAGAAACATTCTTATTCAATGACGAGTCCTCCACCATAATCTCGTCAATATCTGCTATGAAGGACGATATTTCTGCTAATATGGACGAGAAGATTTCTACCATGAAGAATGAGATTTCTACAATGAAGGACGATATTTCTGCCAATATTTTGTCAATAAAAAAGGACATTGCCGCTGAAGTCGAAAACAAAATTTCGTCCCTAAAATCAGATATGGAAAATAAAATTTCGACGGATATAAAAAATGAAATTTCTGCCGTGGAAGAAAAGATTAAAAGAATGGGGCAAAAAATGGAACAAAAAATCAAAGAAATCGAAAGGAAGACTAGTCATCACCCGGATATTACAACTAGGCAAGCCCCGAACAACGACGAACTGGCAGAGAAAGTAGAGTTGAAACCGAAAAGGGAAAACGATATTAACAGCCGAGTGAAACTGCCAACATTCGATGGTAAAACGTCATGGCCGAACTATCTCAAGCAATTCGAGGCGGCATCAAAGGCAAACAACTGGAGTGAGGAAGAAAAAGCGTTGAATTTAACTCTTGCCCTTAGAGGAGACGCCATGGATATCCTCCAGACCATTTCAGTGGAAGAGACCGAAGATTTTGAACAACTCAAAAAGCGATTGAACATGAGATATGGCCTGGAACACTTGGAGCATCTGTACCAGTCGCAGCTGAAAAACCGCAAACAGAAACGCGACGAAACTCTGCAAGAATTCGAAGCAGACATTGCGAGGTTGGTGCGGTTTGCCTATCCATCGGCACCGGAGAATGTCATGGAATGTTTAGGGGTACAGACATTCATCGACGGAGTTCGTGACCATGAAATGCAGAGAACTCTACGCTTGGCTCGGCATAAGACACTGGTTGACGTACTCTCTGCAGCCTTGGAGTACGAAGCAGCTACACAGGCTTCCGGAGTATACGGCAAGGTGAGGGCTGTAGCAGACGAAGAAGTGGAGAACAAGCTTGACCAGCTTGTCAGCATGATGAAAAGCATCTCAAATGGAAAATCGAAATCTGTGAGATGCTGGAATCGTGGAGAAATGGGACATGTACGCAGTTCGTGCAAGCGACCGAGAACTGCTACAAACAGAAGACCATGCCCAGCAGAGTGCTCTCACTGCACCAAAACAGAAGCTAAGGAAGCTGCCATTCGAAGAACCACGGTGACCAGCGACGAATGGACACCGGAAAAGTTGGAAGAGGAACAAGAGAACGATCCCGACTTGAAGAAAATCCGACATTGGAAAAAGAAAAACTGTCGACCTACTTGGCAGGAGATTTCAAGGTACTCGCCAACGATGAAATCGTATTGGGCCCAGTGGGACTCGCTGGTTCTAGAAAACGGTTTGCTACAGCGAGTAATCGAGAACGATAAAGGTTCCGAAAGTAGAAGACATTTGGTGATTCCAAGAACAAGGGTAGCAGCAGTACTGCGGAAATTACACGACAGTCCGTCAGGAGGACATCTAGGTGTGAAGAAGACCCTCCAGAAAGTGCGAGAACGGTTTTATTGGATGCACAGTTCCGAAGATGTGAAGGACTGGTGTAAGAAGTGCACTACCTGTGCTACGACCAATGGACCACAAGGAAGAAGAAAGGCCCCCATGAAGCAGTACAATGTCGGAAGCCCTTTTGAACGCATTGCCCTGGACATTGCCGGACCGTTTCCACCGACAGCAAATGGCAGCAGGTACATTTTGGTGGTGATGGATTATTTCACAAAATGGGTAGAAGCGTATGCCATTCCAAACCAAGAAGCCGCAACTGTTGCCGACGTGCTTTTGAATGAGTTCATTTGCCGATATGGAGTGCCCCTGGAAATACACAGCGACCAGGGCAGAAACTTCGAAAGCCAGCTGTTCCAGGAAGTTTGTGAAGAGCTCGGTATGAAGAAAACTTTGCTTTGCTTTGCATCCACAGTCGGACGGAATGGTGGAGCGAATGAACAGAACTCTTGGCAAATACCTGTCTAAAGTAGTATCTAACCATCAGCGAGATTGGGACCAATATCTCTCGCTATTTGCGATGGGCTACAGATCCGCCATCAATGAGTCTACCGGCCAAACACCAGCAAAAGTTCTGTTCGGACGCGAAATGAGATTACCCTGCGACCTTGAATTTGGATGCCGACCCGGAGAAGACATAGCTGGTGAAGATTACGTGACCCAGCTGAGAAAAAGAATGGACGACGTACACGAGCTGGTTCGATCGAATCTCCAGATCGCTAGCGATAGGATGAAGAAAAGATACGATACGCAAGCTACAGAAGGAGGTTTCCACGAAGGAGACATAACCTGGCTGGCTGCATAACCCAAGAAGACAAAAGGGTTTTTCTCCAAAGTTGCAGAAAGCTTGGGACGGTCCGTACCTCGTGAAGAAACGAATCAACGATGTCATCTATCGTATCAGCAAGATCCCAAACGGAAAGCCAAAGGTGGTACACCGTAACCGATTAGCGCCATTCGAGGGTGACCACGATGAAGAAGTAAACCAGCTTCAGGAAGTAGCCGATCCTGCTTTTGTAGAGTTCATGGGTGCTTATGGTGGTACCGGAAAAGCAAGATTCGGCGTCACCACTGAGAGACGACAAGACATGCTTACCGTTCCAGAGGAATACTCACTGGCAATAAACATCCCTGCCAGCGTAACCGATGCTCGCGGACTGGCATTTCTGTTCATAAAGAAGAGTGGCGCCCGACGTTTGCAAGACCAGTTACCAGTACCAGGTAAAGCTCTGAAGCTGCAAGATGGCTCCCGCTACAATTTCCACCTAGTGACGAGAAACACCTTCGACACGAAAGACCAACGTACGAGGATGTCTGGAAAGCATTACGAAGCTTGAGGGAGCATGTGCTTGAATTGGACGTGCATAGGCTAGCCATGCCCAAGATTGAATGTAGGCATTTTGATTGGCGAATAATCCGTAACATGGTAGAAGTAATCTTCCGAGACACCGAAGTGCAGGTACTAGTCTGCAGCCAAGTAAGGGAGACACAGCCAACAGAGAAGACGGTCGCATGTTACTTCCATGCAACTGGAAAATGTAACAAGGGAACCAGTTGCCGATACAGTCATCTCGTTTCAGTTTCCTAGTTAGTTCCAGGAGGAACTGTCTCTTAAGGAGGGGGCAATGTTACGCGAGCTGCTGCATTAATGTGCTCAATTAGTGCCCCCAGTGAAATTCCCATATGATACGACTATGGCTCCTCCGCTGTATTTTCAAGAATGATCTGGAAAACGTAACATCTAGAAAAACCCGGCGCATCCACCAAAACTTCGAGTTCTAGAGGCTTCTAGAAAAACATACGTGCGAGTATAAATAGGCGACGAGCATCGCAGCGGAGTCAGTTAGTCAGTTAGTGTTGATACTGAAAGAAAGTAATCGCGCATCGATAAAGTGACTTTCATATAAATTATAGTTAGTGTGTGTTTAGTGTGATATATAAATTATTAAATAAGGACTGTATTTCAATATAAATCTGTAAATATAAATTAGAATAAACGTTACATTATTTTAAGATTTGAAAGGTTTATAGGTGCAATTTTGTAAGCAAATGTTACATTGTAGCTCATGGTTGAAAATTAGACAATGTGCTAACCTATGTTTTACTATTCTATATGCACAATAAACTTCAAGCTATCAACGGAAAACTCATAATAATTGTACATGTACACCATACCTGTTGAAATCTAAATCCTAATCTTGACTATGTAGATTTATATACAATTGCACAATAGGGTACAAGCATACATTTTGCTATTGGTGGGAATTGACGCTTTATCAGGTCTCCTAACACCTTGCATGTCTATTTTTTCAAAAAAATATAAACTTTACTTTTAAAACGACTTTAAAAGTCCGCCCAAACGCGCTTTACGTATTAAAGATGGCTGCCCCATGGAGTGACGTCATTTGTTTACGTTCTTATTCGTGTAACACGCTTTGTGTTCTTATTACCTAATTTGTTTCTGAAAGCTTTAAAAATGGATAAAGCCGAAAAAAAACTTTGTATTTCAAGTATTGCATTGTTCCAGTGTGTAAATCAACCTCTATTAAAACTCCAGACAAAATATTTGTTACTTTACCTGGTGACGCAAGCAAAAATACACTTAAGAGAAGGGCATTATATATATATATGCGTCGAAACAATAGTATATTATTAAACGAGCAATTTATGATAGCCATAATTCACGATGGGTGACGTTTGCGTCACGAGCCGCAGGCGAGGGGCGCAAGTCACCCAAGTGAATTATGGCCATAAATTGCGAGTAGAATACCATACTTTGTCCACGACACTTAATTTATTTATTAATAAATAAAAGTCAGTAGCGATTTGGCATATTACTAACCTCAAAATGTTGTGGCATCTACTTCAAATAATTTGACATATATAGAGATGGGCGATACTGTAGAAAGTATCAATACAACGTACCGTTATAAATATATTGTTTTAAAATACCTAATATTAGAGAATATCGTCATGAAAAGTATCAATACTAGAAATTACAATATTTTATAGATACGATATATGTCAGAAACAAATTTCCTGAACAAATTCACAGATTTAATAGTTTATTTCATATTGTACCCCCATCTCTAGTCGTGAATTATGAACCATAATACACTACAGTGTATTATGAACTATAATTCACGATATATGGATACCATATACCTTTAGTTAGGAGGTAAAATATTGACTTATTATTAGGTGGTCGTGGACAAATGATATTTTTACGTCGATAAAGCAATTAATAGTTGATTAAAATACAATATAAACACACAACTGCACATAACCTAATGCAATACCGGCTATATTGACATAAGTAAACACAAGAGATATGACATAACACGTATCATCGGTAGCGTTCGGAAATCCTCGGGTTATGGTCGGAAAGTGCATTGAGATTTGAATTTTATTTTAAAATTTGGGAGTAATTTCCAATGGAAACAGGTTTATGAATTAATATCCAAGCAAAATATGAAATATGCGTGAACTCTATTGACTACATCTTGTATCCTTTTGTTTAGATTTTTCTAATGGGCGTAGCTTGCGAGCATTGTGGGACATTGAAGTTTTCTGGGGAAACGCAGGGACTGTTCGGCCTTGTAGGAATTTAACAATGTTTATCCAAAAAAATGTAGTTGCATTTTTTTATTTTGATTTTTTATATCAAAAATAACTTATATAAACTCAACTATATTAATACATAACAACTCAATATACCATAAGACAGTTTACTAACCAGGAAATTAGGTGTCCTGCAGCACTGCCATTTAATCTGATTGGTAGTAACTAGATAACAGCTGATAATCCTGAATTTTCAGTAGGTACACAATTCGTGTTTTGGTTTTGGTGTAGTAATTTGGTCAGAAAATCTGCAATCATTTTAGAGGTGGAGAGATATTTTAAAATGATTTCACCAGCTTCACGAACAAAATGAAAACGTATAACTATTATCTTTGTTCTTTTGTGCATCACTGGCTTTCTGACAAAATTCTGCGCACTCTGATTATCATTTAAAATTCTTACAGGTTGAGAAAGAAATAAAATTTCTGTTATCACGCTTTTTAGGTAAATTGCTTCTTAGTTGCTCTGCTTCAGTAGATAGCATCGCCACTACTGTGCACTATTTTCTGCTTTCATAGTATCGGCTGCATTTGCAAAGTTTAATATAAATCCATTGTGAGACTGTCTTTCGCAATCCTTGCCAAGTCAGCATCTGCATAACCGAATATGCCATTATGCTCACAATTTTTGGAGTTTTCTTGAAATATCTAAGTACTCGTTTCAAAGCCTGCCAATGTTGAGCCAATTGGCTTATTAGCTTAGGTACGAACTGGCATATTAGACATCAGGGAGAGTTATAGTACTTAGATACATTAGACATGCGATTAATCTATTGATGAGGTATATCGCAAATAGCAGGAATTTAACATTACAATCCATTGATGTGCTAACAGGATTACACTATTCCATGTTAAATTTCTGTAAGTTTAAAATGTAATATGTTTTTGACTCGAGGTAATCTTACTGTTTATTTTATCATGTGATACTCTTAATCCAAGACAATTACTAGTTTCATTTTAAAATGTATGAATCTTCAATAATTTCTACTTCAATTTGATATTGTAAATTAGGAAACAGTCATTTACATACAAAGCCAAAATAATCATACTCAAAGTTTACCTTGTTTACCTTGAAGTAGATAAAATTTTCATGATTTAATTTATATTTATAAATATATCAAGCAGTCGTTAATTATTTTAATCCATGATTGCTTTAAACCATATATATCATATGAAAAAGACATACTTTCTTTTCTTCGCCCTCAAAAAGCAATCCTTCAGGTTGAGACATATAAATTTGCTGATCTAAATTACCGTTGGGAAAAGCTGTTACAACATATAGGTGTTGAATATTCAGGTCATACCTCGGGTCATACTGAGCAGCTGAAGCACAAAGAAGACGCATTGAGGAATGAGGAATCACAGGAGAGATTGTTTCATTTTAATATATACCGCATTTTTGGATAAAACCTTTAGCATTAAACCTAGTTTTTCGTTAATGTCACTTTTAAGCTTGAATACCTACTTTGATTTAACAACATTGATGTTACAAGGACTGTCTACCAATATCCATGTGTTGTTTTCCAATAGAGATTCAAATTCATGGCTGCCTCCCATTCTTCACTGTATGTTCCTGGAAGAGCTTTATTAACATTTTTATAGGTTCCTGTGGTTTTTCAGCTTGACAAACAGTTTGGTGAAGTGAAAAATCGGGATACTCTTTAACAGTACGTTCTCGTTTTTAAAAACGAGGCTCTTCAAGAAGGATTTCTGGTTATGAATGAATCTATTCTTTTATACAGGGTGTTTCATTCGGAAAGGGCCTAACTTTAACTGTAGATGGGGATCACTTTGGTGCTTCCGAAAACCTATATTCAATGTGTCTTCTGCACCTTATAACCGAAATACAGGGTGTTTTATAAATGTATCCTATTTCTTTCGAACCTCATAACTTACGAGTAACCCTTTAGATTATTTTGAAATTTAGTACAAGTAATAACCATTACCTAGAAACTCCATCGAAAGCATCTCCAGAAAGATAATGCAGGTCCGGCTTAACAAAAAATTTAAAAACTCGTCTTAACTAAAAACAACACCCTGTATATAGATTTTTTTTAAACTGCTCTTTATAATTGGAAAGAGTATGAAGAATCGAATGTACTATTTTTTTTCATATTTCCGCAGACAATTTTACTACCAAATATGTACCGTCAAAGTTATAATTTATGCACGTTTTGGGGGTTAACAATGGTATCGAAGAAGTTTTTTTTTTATTTTTTAGCTTGAAATGAAATCTATTCAATGCATCTGAGTTCTTCAAAAAACATTTAAACGAACTATTAGCGAATTCGGCTCCATTATCAGCACGAATTTTTTAAAAAATTTCTCAGTCCCATTTTCTACCTTTAATTTGAATTCTTCAAAATATAATAAGGCAAAATTTTTGCTTTTCAGTAAAAAAAACAAAGTATTTTCAATTAAACTGAAGAAGGATTTACTGCCTCTCCAGGAAATGACTGACAATCAATATGCAAAAGTACTAATTTTTCCACAGTTTATGATTATTTTTGAAAGGCCGTAATAACGCCTTACAGAAGTAGTTATTGCTTCTGAGTGAACGGTCTTTGTTCTTTGATATTCAAAGACTCTGTAAGGCGTTATTATATTACCTTTGACATTTATAAAATGTTTTACTAAAATCACAAATTTATTTGCAGGAAACTGTGAATAGCCGTCTAGTATGTTCACTTTCTATACATGGTGTATGTACACTGAATTCTTTTCACTACGGTTTTGAACGCCAATGCTAAATCTGTCACGAAGTATATTCATACTGACTTTGTTAACACATTCGTCTCCGATATAATTTTCATATAATATCTACATGCCAGTACGATTTTTGCAAAATATTGCGAAATGTTTTAGTGTTAAATGTTAAACTGATTCTAGATAAACAGATTATGATTTTTTTTGTGTGAAATGAAAATTAAAAATGACTGCGCCTGACGCGGCGCTGGCATATGGTTTGAAATTTTGTTCCATGTGCCGCCACCGCACTGGGCGCGTTTTGATTTTCGATAATAATTTCCACACTCATTTTATTTTTGTGCAAAACGTAATAATTATTTTTAAAAAAGAGCAAAAACTAGAAATGCATGGAACAAATGAATTGAATACAAGAGGTTGAGACTATATCCAACAGTAACGTAACACACTATATAAGAAATTTCAATTATGCAAGTTCTCATGGAATAGTTTAAAACAATTCTCTAAAAACAAAGAGGTCCATTTGGACACTAAGGACAGTATAAAATTGAATCCTCTCGTATTTTGCTGGTGTCCCAATAATATTTACAACGTCTTCTTTTTATTTTGTTGTTGAGACCTTTTGGACAATACAGATGTAAATGTCCAACTAATGGCGCTCAAGTAGCAATTTAAATTCTATAAGGTTTGTATAAACAGCTACAAGATATGTCTTATAGGATACTTAAATTCTTATAACGGTCTACAAAACAATTATATGATCCTTATACCACTGAAAAGGGTCCATTTTTATACAACTGTTTGGTTGTATAACATTTCTATTAAAAGTTTATACAAATCTTATATGACTGTTTTATAATCATTTATACAGCTACTATAAAATGATTTTTTAATAGTGTGTCATGTAGTCACATCTATAAAATGGGATTGAAGCGGCACTATGAAGGTCTTACAAAATGGTTGTATAATGCGCAATATATTATTTTATAATACTGTTATTTCGAGCACAATGGAAACATTTAGTGATCTAGCAGTTTATAAGAGCTTTTCATTTTTTAGTGAAGAATATCAGAACCAAATTATATTTCAACTTGAACGTGCATTATACATTTCATTTGTAGAAATGGAGATTTATCAAAACGACTTGGGCCGCTTTGGCGGACATCGATAGTAAAAATTATAATTTCATTTGGTTGGTTTAATAGCACAAATTTTGATGCGCCGCAAATTTTACTGATAGATTATAGGTATATTTTTGGCAAGAAAATGAAGCGCTTCAATTCTGGTTAAGTTTCAAGTAGATACTTAAAAAAAATAATAAAATAGAATATCCTAAAGCATTTTTTTGACTTCAATAGTTTTTCATAGGGATATTCTTTCACAATATAATTCTCTAAATAATGATAAATTCACGGTTTTCAATATAGTTTCATGTTTCCAACTCAATTGCTCATAATGGCGATTTATAAAGCAACAATTTTATCCCAAAGAAATGCCTTTAACAATATTTTATTGTCAAATGGAACGGTATACGATAACTGTTTTATAACGAAGAATATTCAGGCACTATACAACTAAAAAGTGTCTTATAATGCAACGCAATTGAATGCTATACAATATTTATTATACAACATTATACAGCTTCAATAAGACAAGCTTAAGTAACTATTTTATAACGTTGTAACACATTAAAGAACTCTTATACAAAAGGTATGAAAGTCTTATAAAATGATATTTTTGATATTGTATAAACTGGCATGTAAGGTATTATATCATTTTAAAAGAAATGATCGTATAATGCGTTATAGCATATTATTATATTGTGAAAGTCACTATAAAATCATTTAATACAACAAGTTTCTTTAAAAAACAAAATTATCGCAACAAAAGGCTTAATAGAAATAAAAAGTCCTTAAAACAACGTTATTCGACTATTATACAACAATTCAGTTCTCTTAGAATTTCATTTTGCTAGTTGGGATGCGGAATTACTCGGCGGTAGTGTGTTTTAGAAAAAATGGTAAATACAAGGGTTTTGAGATTTTTTATTGGATACTCAACGTCGTTGCCGGTCAAATAAAGATATGATTATGAACCCGCAATGAGCAGAACTAAGTTGATATCAATCAGTATTAATAGGCATATCTAGTGATAATCATTTGGATTATAAAGGACGTTAATTAATGTTATGTACTTATTTTAGTGAATGATTACACCGGTCAACAAAAAAATATTTTTTTTGGGTTTCTGTTCTCATGCTTGAATTCTGACATTGAAAAACACTTACATATTCATATGTAGTTCGTAAAGTTTGCTTTGAACTGATTTACAACGATTTATAACTTAATTTAATACAAAATATTCACTTTTAGACATTAATTTCTTGTTATTTTACATCTATATGTTATTGTTTATCACAAATCTTCAATAAAAAAGACTCTTTTATCCGAAAAAAAAGTTTTCTAATTATAATTTACAGTGGAAGTGTGGAAAAAATATAAAAATCAGTAATTTTTGCCGAAATATTGAAAAATCGCTTTGGTTTCTACAAAAGCCAACTTTAATCGAAAAAAAAATTTTTTTTCCTTATTTTTGTCATGGGAGAAACCAAAATTTAGCATGTAGCAGTCAGACCCAAAAATCGTGTTGACCGGTGTTATTAGACTTAAATGATAAAGTGATAAAACTTTTACAATCCTGTATATCGAAAACCAATTTTCTTAGGAAATCTTTATATAAACTTTTTGACTTAAAATTAGCCCAAGAATCTGCCACTAAAATAAGTACATACCATTAATTATCACCTTAGTATAATGAACACCCTCTGCATACATGCCTATGCAATACAACAATACAATACAATAATTTATTGCTTCTAAAAATATACATTTTCATAGCAAGAGTGAACAAATGAAATATAATACATTCAGTAAAAAAAAATATATACCTATATATACATACAATCATATACATATATACATATATACATACATATATACATACATATACACATGTATACATATACATAATATACCCATATAAACTGTGTAAGAGTAAGGAAATATTTCAAGATTATTCATTCAAGACAAATGCTCGGAGTTTTAAAACATTTTGAATGTGAAATGCTATAGCTTTTGCAGAGTT
>CAJUYI010000133.1:155995-173460 GCA_910591695.1 Galerucella pusilla
ATATTTTAAATTTGCATAGGAGAAGGAAATGAATTTATTTTTAAATTAAAAATTTAATAAACATTCATAGTCATACATACCAATCTAAATTCTAACCACAAAATATTCAAACCAAACTGACAGGAGCGATTTCTAGCCGAGTCAGGACTGATGTAATTTGAGCGTTGCTCTAAGGAGTTCTCGGACTGTGAGGGAGTACACAACAAGAAGACGCTTAAGAATTTTCGGACACAAAAATAAGTGAATTCCATACTAGTGCGATGTTCCCGAACTCAGCCCTGCTTGCAAGCTTGCACTTCCAAATCGGCGCGCATATCAGCACGAAATTGAATTGAGGATACTTACGTTTAAACGTCATTGTCCCAGCATGCGTGCCGAAGTTCCACTTCGCCGCTAAATTGATTGGGGATGGGCCGTAAGGCTTGATGTTCAGATATTGTTATCTGCAGCTTCTTCGCGCTTACGACTGCTACTTCAAGACTTTTAGTGGGTTCTTCTTATGTTAAACGGAGTCTAACATTCACACGCGCGATCGGCATTACCTTACACGAAACCAAGTATAAGATGAGGCTTTAACTTGATGTAGATCCGTAGTAAGTTATGAAATCAAACAATTTTATTTTGTTAAATCTACATTGTATTTAAACATAAAGTGACGCGTTTCGCTAACACAGTAGCTTTTTCAATTCCATTTCCATTTTTCCATTCGTTTGAAAAAGCTACTGTGTTAGCGCAACGCGTCACTTTATGTTTAAATACAATGTAGTTAACAAAATAAAATTGTTTGATTTCATAAACTTATATATTATGGATTGTCAAGTTGTCGGATTTTTTCGTAGTATCAGAGAGGGACCAGGACTTATAAATAGGTACTTAGATAATTATTCTTGATAACGGTAGCTGTGACGCTACCGAAACGTTGAATTGAAAATATAGAAAAAGATTGCGGTCTGATTTCCCAAAGAAAATAATAACCAGAAGAACTATTTTCATTCTAATAGTGACAAAATCATAATGATATTTATTCGATAGTTTTTTATTTTTCTTTTTGCGATATCCCTGTATGAAATTCTCAGTATACAGAACATTAGTAGTCAGATATTGTTACTTCACCGACACTTAGACACATTGTTTGGTGATAATCGATGACCAGCTCGCATATTCCAATGGTACCTACCTAATGAATTCTGCCGGAAACCCATACTTACGTGACTTCCATGTGTTGGATGTCTCTATATGGTTGAATATTTTAATTCTGTATATTGTTTCTAGCCTCGCATACAAATTGAATACTTCATAAAATGATGACGAATACAATACTAGCAGGTACGGGACGTTAACTTTTTGTGGTATTCGGATGGATAAACCGAAATATATATATATGGTGGTGCAGAAAAGTACCATGTGGTTTGAAAATACAATGATTTGCTAAGGATATTCTCCAAAGTAAACCATAATCTTTAACGAAATTTCTACACCTTACGGAAATTACTGAGCATTCCTGGAATAACCTTGTACATCCTCGGAAATCTTTGGACATCCCGGACATCCTTGTATATCCCCAGAGATCCTGAGACATCCCCAGAAATCCTTGGAAATCCCTTCTTCTCACTGTAGATATAGCATTAAAGAGGTATTAGTCGTGGAACAGGTCAACAAACCTAAAGATGCTAAATTTCACAAGTCTATATATTTAAATTAGGTATATATGACGGTGGCCAAGAGTTTTAAATTAAAATTATACAACTATAAAAAGAATATTATATTTACCAATTTAATTTCCTGATAATCCAGTAAAGGAGGTAAATTGTGGGCTGATTAATTCGAAACTAATAGAAGCCACTAAAAGTGAATTGAACCGATAATACAAATTTGGAAGTCTTGACCTTAAAAGGAGGGGGGAGGCACCATCTAAGGGGGGACACAAAAATTCTAAAATATACCTAACTATTATAAAAATTTCCAGTTTTTGGAACAAAAAGTTCTCTTTCAGTTTTTCATGAGATGCACCCGTTCCGAGATTATGGCCGGGTATGGAAAATTCCGACTTTTTTCCAAGACATCCTTTTAACCCTTTTTAAAATTTTACGGATCGGCTGTTTCTTAAAAAAATATATATGGGCTTAATTGAAGCATCTTTCGAATGCTTGCGCAAGTACTACTTCGCAACCCCATACAGGGCTATGATCCGGGACAGAGAATCCTGGGATAAACAGACGAATACACAGCCTCATGGGACTGTCTGGTTCACAGATGGCTCATGCTCTGGTGACAGAGCAGGGGCTGGAATTTACTCTAGGAACCCAAGGACACAAATCTGTATACCATTGGGTGATGGTGTATCTGCATATCAGGCCGAGATATACGCTATCTTGGAATGTGCGCAGATAAACCTAGAGAGAGGTTATGTGGATCGACGCATAACCATATACACCTACAGTCAGGCAGCAAGTGAAGCCCTGAGTGAATATACCATCAACTCGGGACTTGCTGACGAATGTCGAGAACGACTTGCTGATCTTGCAAGTCAGAACGCAGTGCGGCTAGAATGGATTCCGGCCCACTCTGGTTTTGAAGACAACAAAATGGCGGATGCACTGGCTGCGGAAGGGGCGGCAGCTCCTTTCTGCGGCCCGGGCCCGACCCTCGGCCTAACAAAACAAACAATACGCAAGGAGACGAGGAAGTGGCTGAGGAACCAGCACCTCGCTCATTGGAATGCTCTGCAGGGTCCTAGACAATCCAAACTCCTACTGAAGGGATGGACTGATGGACTCGCTGGGGCAGCTATTGAACTACCAAGGAGTAGGTTGAGGAAGATAGCAGGACTCCTAACAGGGCACTGCTGTATGAGGAAGCACCTCTACAATCTAGGAGTAGAGGAAAGTTCCCTATGTAGGGGTTGCGGCATGACTGATGAAACGTCAGTTCATGTTCTCTTAGAGTGTCCACACTAGGCTGTATTACGCAGGCGAATCTTCGGAGTCACTGTCATGGCTCCTGGGGACACAAGCAGGCATCCACTGAAAAAGGTTGTGGCCTTTATTGAAGGGCTTGGCTTCATGGATGACTAGGTAGTAGGAATGGCACAATGGGCCCGCCAGTGGCCACAGTGCCGGAACCGTGACTTTAGTTTGGCTAGGTCAAGGCTCGCCTGCACATTCTGTAGTAGTAGTAGTTAATTGGAGCTCGTGGTATGGGCATTTAAAATATGCATTGCACTGAGTTGAGTATTGCATCTTAAATGTCTGGAAAATGGTAAGTTACAGGAAAAAATAATGAGTTACATTGACTTGGCACAAATTACCAACAATTTGAGGCCCATGAGAACCTTTTACCATATGGCCAAAAAAGTTATGGACAAATAAATTTGGTTGTTTATGCCATTTAGAATGAAGTGCTTGAAAAAAAATCCCATTGTAAAAAGTGGTACTTATACCCTTACCGATCCTCAATAACTTCACGCTCTATTCATCACTTAATGCAAAACTGCGTTTTCGAAAGTTTCGAAAGTTGTTCATAAAAACATTTCAAATTAAAAACCTAATCGTACACGATACTTGGCTTTGTTTTATTTACCAAAACTGCTTAAACCAATAGGTTATAGGCCCAGGCTGTAAATAAACATTGTCAGTAAAAGTATGAAAGTAAAAAGTGCGTCGGAAGTTTGTGGAGTCGTTCGAGCTCCTGTATCAGTCAAATGAAATTGTAAAAGAAAAAAAAAGATAATGGCCGGTCAGATGCAGTTTAATGGAACAGGGTTTTCAAACTTGGAATTTAGGGTAATGCTGGCGTTGGAACAGGCAGGAGTCATGTTCTGGAAAGTGCAGGCCCTGGACCAGAAATTGAAGAAATATCCTGGAAAAAGGATGACATTAAGGCAAGGAACATAATTGTACAGTGTTTAGCTGACAATATGCTGGAAATAGTAAAAGATAAGAAGACTGCAAAAGAAATCATGGAAGCCTTGAGTAAAACCTATACGAAAAAGGGAATACCGAGTCAAGTTATGCTCCAGAAAAAGTTGAGAAGTCTCAAATTCACAGGAAGCACTACTCTCAATGTTTTCTTGACTGAATTTGAACAAACCATCTGTGAGCTCAAAGCAGCTGGTGGAAAATTGGAAAGTAATGAAATTGTGTCACAATTATTGTCGTCAATGCCAGAATCTTATGAAGCTGTAGTAACTGCAATCGATGTTATGTTTTGCCATGACGAAAGCAAAGTGACAATGGATTTTGTGAAAAATAAGCTACTAATGGAAGAAATAAGAAAAGAAAGTAAACCTGAAGCTAGTGCAAGCGATACTGCTTTTGCAAGTCAAAACAAAAGGTTTTATAAAAAGCCTGGAAGTAGTTTTCAAAAGAAATATTTTCCATATAAGTGTCATAACTGTGGTAAAATTGGACACAAGCGAGCAGATTGTCCGAATTTTAAGAAGGTCAATGGAAAGGCAAATACTGCTGCGGAACGTAATGATGAAGAAGTTACATTTTTAACTGAAGAAGTTATGGAAAATGAATCATTGCTGTCAACCCTAGAAAATCCTAAGCAAGTTAAGTTCATAGTTGATAGTGGTTGCACTAATCACTTAATTGATGAACAAACTGGTAAATTATTGAAAGATTCAAAGAAAATTTCACATGAAATCAATGTTGTAAAGCATGGTGAAATTATCAGGGCTGAAAAACAAGGCAACTTGCATTTAATAACTCAGAAAGATAAAAGAATTGTGATAAAAGATGTAGAAATCTCTTGTACAATCTATTATCAGTCAGAAAGCTTGAAGAAAATGGTATGAATGTGATGTTTAAGAATAATAAAGTCCTTATCATGAGAAATAACAATGTGGTTTTAGAAGGCAAGCTTTAAGGAAATCTCTACGTAGTTGTATTGAATATACCAGAAACTGCTCAAGTAAATGTAGCCATGGAAGAAAAATGGTTAGAACATAGGAAAATGAGACATTCATGTAAATACCCAGCACCCGGTGTGTGTGAAATGTCTTCAAAGGGAAAGCAAACCCGAAAACCTTTTGCACCAATAGACACGGAAAGAAAAGCAAAACGCATACTGGAAGTAATATCAACAGATGTTGTGGGTCCCATAAATCCTCCCACTTATGATGGCAAAAGGTATTATGTAACATTCATTGATCACCACTCACACTTTGCTATGTGCTATCTATTAACACATGAAAGTGAAGTCATACAAATTTTTAAAGAATATGTAGCATTAGTAACAGTAAAATTTGAAACAAAAATAGAAAGAGTGAGGTGTGATAATGACGGAGAATACATAACCAAAGAAATGAAAAAGTTTTGTCAAGAAACTGGAATACAAATTCAATATACAATTGCTTGAAACCCTGAGCAAAATGGAGTGGCTGAGCGGTACAACAGAACAGTACTTGATAAAGCAAGATGCCTGATATTTGACGCTCAAATGGACAGAAGTCTGTGGGGTGATGCAGTCAGAACAGCGATTTATTTAACAAATCGAACAGAAAAAATTTGATGAAAATCAAGATTTTTGGTTGTATAGCTTACAACCATATACCAAAAGAAGATAGAAAATAAAAATTAGATTCAAGAAGCCAAAAGTTGAATATGGTTGGCTACACTAATAACGGATATCGTCTCTGGGATTCAAAAAACCAAAAGATAGTACTCGGAAGGAATGTAGTGTTTGATGAAACAAAAACAAACACAATCACTGTGGAAATGAACAGCAATGAAAACGAAAACGTGGAAATAGTAACTGACAGTGAATACGAGAGTTCAGAGAGCAGCACAGATGATGGAAGTAAGAACAAAGAACCAAATGTGAGACGAAGTACCCGAAAAAGACAAATGCCCAAGCACCTAAGTGACTATGAAGTAAACTTTGATTGTGATTTAATGGCAGCGTTATCAGCCGGTCATTTAATATCTGAAGTACCTAACTCGTATGAGAAAGCAATAAAAGACAAAGGCTGGGAAAATGCTATTCAAGAAGAATTAACCTCGTTAAAGGAAAACAATACATGGGAAATGGTAGAATCACAACCAGACATATCAGAGATAATAAATTCAAAGTGGGTGTTTCGCGAAAAATTTGTGAATGGTGAAACAGTGAAAAAAGCTAGGCTTGTGGCTCGTGGGTTCAAACAAAATTCCTTGGATGAAGATGTTTATGCACCAGTGGCAAAAATGGTGACAATTCGTTTATTGTTATCTTTATATCTTGAACTTGATTTGTATGTTCTGCAGCTAGATGTAAGTTCTGCTTTTCTTTATGGTACTTTAAATACTCCTGTATTTATGGAACCTCCCTAGGGTATAAAAGAGGATAAAAATTCAATATGTAAGTTGAATAAGTCACTTTATGGTCTTAAAAAGCTCCAATGTTGGAATAATCTATTTCATACAACATTGACAAAAATAGGCTTACAAAGGTCAAAGAAAGATCCATGTCTATATTTTAACTCAGAAACATTTCTCCTTCATATACGTTGATGATATTATTTTATTTTCCAAATTGCCAATGTATATGAGCTATGTAAAAACGGAGCTATTTAAGAATTTTAAAATAAAAGAGTTTAAAAATGATAAAATAATATTTTTAGGATAAGAAATTGAGAAATTTGAAAATGAATTACATATTACACAAAAGGAATTAATCAGTAAAGCTTTAAAAAAGTTTAACATGACAGATTGCAAATTTGCTGATGTGCCAATGCAACCAAAATTGCATTTAGATGTAAAAAAGGAACTATTGTTAAACGAAAACTCACCTTATCGTGAAATTATCGGATGTCTTATGTATGTAATGTAAGGTTCAAGACCTGACCTATGTTTTTGTATAACGTACTTTGGTCAGTTTCAAAATAATTACTCAAGGGAACACTGGAAGCATTTGAAATCTGTCTTAAGATATCTAAATCAGACTAAAAATTATGGCTTAAAATTCATAAAAAGCAAGAATCAAGGAAATGACATAAATATTTCTTTAAAATCATTTGTTGGTGCAGATTTTGCCAATAGTATTGCTGACAAAAAAAGTATCACTGGTTTTCTCATCAAATTAAATCAAAATGTTATATATTGGAAAACTAAAAAGCAAAATACTGTTACTCTGTCAAGTGTAGAGTCAGAATATGTAGCACTGTCATGCTGCATTACTGAAAATTTGTTTTTGGGTCAAATGCTTTCAGAAATCATATGTAAAAATGTTTTTCCCATAACAATTTTTGAGGATAATCAATCCTGTATAAAAATGGCTTCAACATTAGAATCAAAACGTACAAAACATATTGATGTTAAGTTTCATTTTGTTCGTGATTGTGTTAATGAAAATAAAGTGAAGTTATTGTACGTTTCGACTGAACAACAAGTGGTTGATATACTTACAAAACCACAACCACCACAACGTTTCATTGTGAACATTTATTTCATGTTTGTATTGTACGAGTACCTTATACTAATTTAGTTTTTATTTTGTTCAATTTAAGGAATTCACTTTATTGTTGTATCTGTTTATTTCTTGCGAATGAGTTGGGAGTTTAGAGTATTGAAGGAGAGTGTTGTTATATGCAATACTATAAACTAGTTGTTTTGTTTGCTTCAGTGTGACATATATTTTTTAATTTTTGACTTGTATTAGAACATACGTGCTTTCAAATTAAACACCTAATCGTACACGAAACTTGGCTTTGTTTTATTTACCAAAACTGCTTAAACCAATAAGAACCAAACATGAGCCCCGGAAAATATGCGAACTAAAATAAGGTCATCACAAGCAGCCAATCAAGAGCCAATGTTAACGATTGTCCATTAGTAATTGTTAAATATAATCGAAATTATATGACCGAGTGATTTCATCAACATACATCATTTTATTCATTCTGTATCAGTGTTGTCAATGCGAGGATGATTATCCGATTTTAAGACAATTTAACTAATTTGGATCCAATAGTTTTTCGAATATTTTGTAGAAGCGATATATAAAATGGCTATTGTTTTCGGGGATTTTCCATATTGACTTTATTCAGATAACCAATGTGTCCTTTTGGTAATTTTGACAGATTCTGATAATTTGAATAGTAAGTTCGGGTGATTTTCATTTTTGCATCGGCAACACTGGACTATAACCAGTTCATATTTTGTTGCTTTCCATAGAAACTTGACCCTTATTTTTCATGACATTAATACAGTAATGTAATATGAAAATATAGACATTTAGGGCAAACGGTAGTTTTAGTTTTGGTCCAATATAAATTTTTTTATTAATATTTAGAGTTACATTTTTATCAAGTTTGACTTTGTTCACATATCTCCTAACAGTTGACATTTATGATATCGATATTTGGTTATCGATTCAAAATATCGAATCGTTACTACAAAAATACAACTACAGCGACATGAATACGCCCACCAGGGCTCACGTTTGCTTCTGCCAACTGTACATGGGGATTCCTGTACAAAAGACGCGAGCTTGGTTTTTCACCAGATAAGCGTTCATAAAAATTAATAACTGATTTGGAATGGTCGTTGAAAAATAAGTTCGAATGCATTTTTACTTTTCTCAAATTTGCTCTGGTTTAATGAAAAAATGGATAGTTATTTTAAAAAAAGTCTAACTCCATTTTCATACTACTTCCAACCGCGTAGGAGATAGCCATACGGGTAAAAGTACGAGAAATTTGGAAGTTAAACGTGAAGTATGGCGGCTCGATTCCCTGCTGTGGTGTTTCCAGTATTCGAAAGTGTTAAGAAAATTGGTACAATTGTGAGCTCCTATTTGACAGATTTGTACAGGTATCTCTATGTCGCATCTTATAAATAACACAGTGTATACAAAGGATGCTTCGCTTGGTTAACAATTCGGACGTTGACTTATTTAGTAACAATTTATTAAATAAATTCAAAACAGCGCTGAAAATAGCTGTCTACCAAAAAAATGTTCCAAAACCCACAACCAGGACTAAATATTATGTCGTGTGATGGTAGAAAAAATATTGGTGTGTAATTCGAGCAGAAAACTCTTTGCCGCTTTCAATAAATTCCTGCAACTTTTTATATCAAATGGCAAAGTAGTACTTTGCGCTCTTAATACAAAAATAGCTAATAGCGTTTTCAATTGCTACGAAATAGAAGTACTTATGTTATACAAAAAGTAGGGCCATCTCTTGGCGACTACGAGAAAATGGAGCAGTGTACAGAAGCGATAGCTGCTAACGCTAGACTGCATAATATTATACACAACTTCTTTTATAGTTCATAGATGGCTGGTATTACAACAAACTTGTGAGAAATAAATTTTTACGCTTACGCAGATGTTAAATATATTGTGAAATATATCACGGCCGCTCCTAGTCTACCACTATTGGATTAGCAGCTTATAGCTTATGGTAGCCTAAACGTAGTCTAGTTAGAAGCACCTGATAATGGAGATTATGGGTAACATAGACCATGGTTTTGTGGAATTTTTCACCTTGTTTAACGTAGTTTTTGTACATTATCTGAACACCTTATCGCTATAATTTCCTGATACGCGAGTGGTGAACAAAGACCGGCAATGCTATAGTTATATTCTACAAGCGCAAAAAGTTAAGATTGAGATTGCATGAATCTTACATTTTTGCAAAGTCTATACTATTTTTTTTACTACCTCTGTCGGTTACGGAAATAATTAACCAACATAGGCATTCTATTCTGAATTACCCAAGTAACAATGAACGCTGGTTTATTGGGCCTGTTCAGACAATATGCTTATGTAGCTGAAGTTGGGTTGAATAAGCATTTCTTCAGCTTACTTAATCCGGTGCTGTTCAGCTATTTATTACTAGCTGAATACAGGCTGAAAAAACCGTTTTTCTGCATCATCTGTTCAGCTATTTAAAAATGGTCGCCCAGGGTGATCCATCAGGGCCCGTATTCTTAAGGGACTAGTGAGAATCTCACCAATGAGATAGGTGTATTGCATGGTTGCCTAAAACATGAGAGTTTCAAATTTGTAATATTTTTAAAGGCAATAGTGAGATCTGCAATATCACCGGACGAAATCCAATACGCATGTTTCTAAGCTTCTCACCGCTTTTGGCGAGATTCTCTATAGGTCCGAACTATGAGAGATTGAATCTCTCTCGTTTCAGGCAACCCGTAATGCACCAATCTCATCGGTTAGATTCTCATTAGTCCCTTAAGAATACGGGCCCTGCAAGACTTCATCCTTTGATTCCATCAACGACGGTGAATAACCGAATAAAAAAAATTATTATTAAAAAGGTGTAGTGATATTTAGTTTCTTCTTCGGCCAGTTTAACACACGTATCTCCAATAAAAGTCCTACTATGTACTTGCGTTGGATTGTATGCATTTCGGATTAGTACTTATTATTGCGAAGCACAATATAACCTCATTAGAACGAACTGCAAGACGCTTCGATCGGTAATAATTACAATTCAATAGTAGGTATTACAGGAAGCGTAAAATTGCAAATTATTGATACGTAAGCTGATAAAAGGTTATAGATTTTTTTACATTATTTCGACAAAATAAATAAATAATCTAGTTTTTCAGACTTGATAGGTAAGTATGATTGCGTTATTACTTTTTTTCATAAAATTGTTAATATCAGTAATTATCATTTGAAATTTCAATAAGGTAAATAGTTATTATTAATATAAAAGAGTAGAAATAGCTGCAATGGCAACAAGTTTTATTCGATTAGTTTCGAGTGAGCTGAGTTTGGGTACGTTTTTTCCTTTTATTTCAAATTTTATTTAAAACGTTGAATCTATACTAATTAATGGTCCCCTACCAAACGTGAATTAGAAATACTAGATGTTATTTTACGACAAACTACCTTAATTTACCTTCATCCAAAACGTCCTATTGAGTGAGCTAGTGCCCTTTGAAGATGTAGCTGTTACGTCAGTTTTTTAAACATCTCAATCTTCAAAGTTGGTGCAATGTCTAGCTCTTCAATCACAAATTGTTTACTACGAAACGCCATCACAAGCGATCAACGTGGGAGAGGCAATAAAGTTTATTACTAATAGAAAACAATGTTTACAGCAAGGTTAGTGAGTAATAATATATAAATATTTAAGTTTACAATACAGTTGATAGCAACCAAATAAAATAAAAATAAATACATTATTCATAAAATATAAATTACCTTAATGTAGTGTATTCCAAAGGTAGTAGCATGCAGTTTTTTCATCGGATAGATTCACATTTTGTAGAGCATTTAGTTATGTTTCCAAGCTTTGCATAGAGGATGCATTTTATTTAATGACTGTATATATTGAAAACTCAAACAAAATATGAAAAATTATTCATTTTAATTTGATTAACCATACGTTGTTGAGCCAGATTTCGAGTGATCTGGATTGGTGACAACAGTAAATAATTGTCTGGTGCATATGGCGTGCCGTTTTGGTATTTATTAACATCGTTTAAAAAACGGAAAAATAAATATATATTTCTTTAAAAAAGTAACCGTAACTTTTACAGTCAAAATTATTTACAGTTAAATTTTCTAGATGCATTAGAAATTAAGAAGCACATCCTTGGTCCCATCAACTATAACTTGATGAACGAACAACTAGATATAATTTATTCTTCACTTTTAGATTGTTTATTGGATACCTAATATTGTTTTAGTCTTAAGGATATTTCATTGAATTTTATAGAAATACAGTAAGACAACATCAAATTATCAAGCAATAGGTCAAAACACCATGACGTTATATAAAATCGATTTAATTCGAGTTAAATGTTGTATATATTTTTCCTTTTTTGAATTTTGACTTTCCATCACTGTCATCCTTCTGATGATGCGAACTTATGTTCGTGAAACCGGTCAAGGACAAAAATAAATATAAATATATTATGCTGTGGAGTTTTTTATTATAAATTATTCAATTTACTTAATTAAATGCAGTTCCACATTGTGAGAATTGAAACAATTCAATTGTTACATATATGTTTATTCATGTACCTAACCAATTTTGGCAAGTTCACTTTTGAATACCTAAATGCCATTTCGTAAATAGTAAAACTAAAATTTCAATTAATTAAGGTTTTTACATTTTATTATAAAAACTTTACATTATTTTAATCATACAAATCACTTCCCCTTACTTTTCAACCCTAACCCTAATAGAATGAGTCTCAACATTTAATGAGGAAATAATGCTCAGCTGTAACGATCTCTGCAAGTAGATTAAAAGTTAAAACGCTTTAACGATTTCCTCATGCGCAAAAACCGTAAATAGGATATAAGTAAAGCAAAATAAAAGGCGAGTAAATAATTGAGGTTTTACAACAATAATTAAAACCACCAATGCAAAACCGTGAAATATGTAGTATACAAATAAAATTGACAGGATTGACCAGTGACAAGGTATTTGTAAAGGCGCCCCTATCCTATTAATTGAATTTAAGTAATACTAACCCAACGTATGTTAATTTTTGTAGTTATTTGGTCACCTCATAGCTTAGTGCCCTTCACTGATGTAGTAACAGCACTGGAAGTCAGTTAAATAACCTACTTGGTCAGTCCAATCAGAGCTCTGGTACAATACTACTGTAACCTCCAGCTCCCCGAGCCCTTTGAATGCATAGAAGAAAACGGTTAGCGGTGTTGACAGCTATACACCCAGTTTCGCAGTTTCGGCTACATGCATTACTGCAGGATAGGCAGCCTCAATAAATAATGGATATTTAATTTCTATTATGTTGTTCATATTTTTAATATCAGCAATACAAATTGCCGATTTAAAATTATGAAAAACATAATAGAAATTCAATTTCCATTATACAGGGTGTTTTCAAATGACACATACAAGATTTGCATGCAGATACCTCTCGTAAAATTGGACAAAATGATATAGGGATTAAGGGGTCCAGCACATTTACTTTTCGAAATACAGGGTGTTGAAGCTTTAAGAAATTAAGTGTTATTCGATAACTTTAAAACGGATGAATAAATTGATTTGAAATTTGGCAGGTTGTTTTTAAATATTTTTCACGTGAAAAATGAATGACCCTTTACATATAAAAAAATGTGTAGTTTTCAAGATTTTTAATGATTTCATGAAGTCTGCAAGATCACTTTTTAATAATTAATTTAAAAAAAAATTATGGTAAAGGTCATTTGTTTTTCACGTGAAAACCATTGGGGAATACAAAATTGAATAAAAATTGCTTCATAAGTCAGTGGCGTAAAAAATGAGAGGGGAATGGTAACATATTCTTCCAAATATACACCACTGGATCAAAAATGCCAAATGTGGAATCAATTCATCCATTAATTTTAAAGTTATCGAATTAAAATATTCAATTTTTCAAAACTTCAACACCCTGTACTTCGAAAAGTAAATGTGCTGGACCCCTTAATCCTTATATCGTTTTGTCCAATTTTACGAGAGGATTCTACATGCAAACGTTGTGTCATTTGAAAACACCCTGTATATTGAGGGTTACCTACATTTTGCATTCAAATACAATGAGCAAAATCTCAATACATAATACGAATTCGAATCAGTTTTTATTATCAACAACAGGTAGACGTTTGAAATATTTAGCAGAATATTCATTATTATAGATAATGGTACGGTACCCTTCATGAGGGAGTCCGACTGGCATCGTATATTTAAAAAGGGTAACCGTAGCATTATACAAATTGGACATTCAAGAACTGTACGTTTAGCACAAAAAAATTAGTGGAAACATAAAATTGTATTGTTAAATTTTCAATTTGAAGTTATATTACAGTTTATAGAAATTTTTATTTTCTAGATTTTTTCTTAAGTGGGTCGTAGAAAAAATATGCTGTTCGTCGACTCGTGTGGATTGTCCATATCGCACTTGAACGATTCGTCCTCGTGCGATATGGCCATCATATCCACAATAGTTGCACAAACTACTATTTCTATCAAAATATGCCCTTTTACTCGTACATTTAAAAATAACCTGCCAAATGTAAAATCAATTTATCCATTAATTTTAAAGTTATCGAATTGAAATATTTAGTTTTTAAAAACTTCAACACCCTGTATTTCGAAAAGTAAATGTGCTGGACCCCTTAATCCTTATATCATTTTGTCCAATTTTACGAGAGGGTTCTACATGCAAACGTTGTGTCATTTGAAAACACCCTGTATATTGAGGGTTACCTACATTTTGCATTCAAAAAAAATGAGCAAAATCTCAATACATAATACGAATTCGAATTAGATTTTATTATCAATTTCAAAATTTTAAATCGACAATTTTTATTATATTTTTCACAATGGAAATAGGTGTATTAAAAGTATGAAATACATAATTTCAATTCTTCAATATGGTAATTACGGAATTGAAGTTTTTCAAAGGAAATATATTTCGATTTCGATTTTTTTTAACGATGTTACTCAATACCAAATCAGCACGCTATAGGTGTTCGTGTGGAAGCATTATACAGAGCTGACTATGTATCAATATCGGATTGGTGCAGAAAGGTATAATATTTAGAACACTCTTAGAAAACACGTTGTTTCTGTGTTGTTAAATGACGATGAGTTGTATAACATACCTGCACTGAATCAATGTCAACAAAAAATTTGACTTGAGATGCCCGATTATACTTTGTGTCAACGAAATTTATAAAACCGTTGAGTCATAACTTATCACTCAACGATAATACGTTGGTAGCTGTTTTTCTAAACAGTCTGAGACCTGTTTTCGGACAATTTTTTTTAAATTTCATTAAATGAGCTTCACAGTGTCTAGATGGATTTGGCAAATTAAAAATTAAGAATTAACATCACGTCAAATTTCTTTAATTGGTTTAAGAGTTATTGTTATTATTGGTGCGTAAAAAATGCCAATAGCATTTATAATAATATGGGCGGTTGACTTTTAATAAAAATGTTTGACGTGTCATTCTATTTTTTTGTCCGATCAATGTGCTAGATTGATGAGGAGAGAGGGGAATGGTGTGTTGACTAGTAGCTAAGATCTACGGAATTATTTTTTAGCGTTTAGTACATTATACGTCAACTTAAATTTAGTTTTATTTAAATTGAACACTGTTCAAAAATAAAGTGAAGATTCAACCAAATTAAGTTGTTTTATTTTATTGAGTTATTAATGATAACGCAATCCTTGGCCCCAACCAACAACAAGCATGCCACACCAAGTAAGAATACCATGGTCAAAATAATTTAACGCATAAATATGTTATCACACAAACTGAGTTAACAATATGTGTAACCTGTCAAATTAGTCTTAGTCTAAGGCATATATTAATCGAGTGTGAACAATTTGAAGCTTCAAGAAAGAAGTTCAACATTTTAGCGAATATATTTACAACATTTTAGCGAATAAAGCGACAACATTTTAGCGATTATAGCGACAATTTTTTAGCGAATATAGCGGAGATCCTAGGTAAAAATATGCACGTTGAAAGTAAAATAGGTATTTTAAATGACACCTGTTTATATATAATGCTTGTAGCTTTAAGTCTTTAGTCTATCTGCCTTATGTCGTTAATACCTCAGCGGTTGAAGCGACAAAATTTAAATTGAAAATAAAATAATGATAACGCAATTAAGCCATCCATTTGGTGTATATATACGATCCAGTGATGTTCAATTACCAGATTTCCCGTTTCCATCGTTTCCTAACCAGGAATATATTTCATTTAATGCTGGTTTCTCCCAGCGTTATCCCGCATTGATCACGTGACTTTACGTAGTGTATTTATCCATCTCCGTTTCCTCACATGATTTATTTTAATGAAAAATTTGGATTTTCATATTCTCTGAATATTCTCAGATCAACTTTGAATTACTCCGTTGGCAAGTATGTTTGATATTTCAGTTTCATTGAGTTTTGCTCCGCGATTATTTTGACAGATCGATATCCTGGTGCCGTAATGTCAGTTGCCACACGGAGGTCGGGGGTATAGCACGCTTTTCTTTTCTTATAACCTATAAAACACGCGGCACATAATTTTTCGTTAGAACAATGCCCCTGTCGGTTATACATTTTTGTTTATCTCTGTTTGTCTATGTTTGCAGATCGTGGTGGACATTCGAAAGTGTAGTTATGTAACTAGAGGAACAAATTGTTACTTTTCTCTTTGCATCTTCCAAAGAAATGATTCCGTCTAAATACTGTGATTCTACTTCTTCCAGTAAGATGACTTTATTTTGCATTTTTCCCCATTAAACACAAACGTTATAATATACCTACTCGTGATTACCAACACTACACATAACAAGGTGCAGAATCACAACCGATAATATTACACAAGCACAGGTTTCTAACACTTTTTGGTAGGTATAAGAAAAATAACATCTTCGAAATATACTGGTTCACAAGTGTCACTTCATTTAAAATTTAGCACAGATCATCGAAAATTATGATTTAGAGCTCATCCGATTCTGAATTTAGAAAAATATTTAACTGGAAAATGGTAAAAGTTATAGGCGATTAAGTAAAAAAAATATATGAATCGGCTTTTTGCGAAAATCTCAAAAACTATTTGAGATATCCCAAATTTGAAAAAAGATCATTATGGAGCGGGAATTTAAATAAAAATAAATGATTTTTTTGGCCAAATATACAGTCCATACAAATGACAAAATCCAAAAACTAGTTAATAATGTTACGCAGCAGTTTGCCAAACGGCAGGGTCAAATTTCTTGAATGAATCAGAATTCGCTCCTCCAAATAAATGAAATGTCATTACAGTTGATTTAAATAGGTAATTTCAAATAACAACTATGAATACTGATACTACAAATCTTTATAATGGAATGAAGTGGGTGGGTTCTCTTCGACTTAATAAATAAATACTTAAATCTGATGTAACAGTTCTAAATACGCTAATCTTAGTGCGTCTATTTTTAATAATCTAGGTTCAAAAACCACATCTCCATAATTTAACTTTGATAATACGAGTGACTCACAAAATAATACTTTTGTTTTTTTGTCGGCGCTGTCCGGTTGCTGTGTATTAATTATTATAAAAAAGTTGAATCTTCTTTACTGGAAAAAATGTGTTTTAGAAATATATAAATTTTGGTACTATCTAGACATATAACTAAACAATAATTCGTCAGCTTATATCTACACTTATTTTTCTATTAACTATGCTATTAATTCTTATATCTGTTGAAATTTAATATAAAAACTCTTTTCATTTGTAAACCGAAATCCTAAAAATTTTCATCACTTCGTTTAGAGCTTTGGTTTTGAGCTAAATTATTCATAATATTTCTCTTATATTATGAACTTTTTTCCCATTTACTTTGATTTGTTTATTACAAAATCCATTTTTTATGCACAGATGTACTTTTGCCATATATTTTTTAGAATACTGAAATAGTATATTTCATTACCAGTACAGAAATGAGGATTTTTCCGTGCGCGCAGCCTCACACGGGAAGTCATGCAAGAACGGAAAATCCATTTCTGGACGAGTAA